>JASDQU010379079.1:0-11302 GCA_032191745.1 Picea mariana | reverse complement strand
AGAACCTTGATCTCGAAAAACCCTCATTTGGACCCTCAAAATGGTCCCGAAAGTTAAAACCTGGTAAAAATAGTAAATTGCCAAAATGGCCAGAAAACTGTTTTGAGCCATTTGGAAAAGGTGGGTGGCCACTGATATCCACCTGGATCAAGGTGGATCTAGGGATATCTGTTAGTGTCCGCACCTACGGATTTATCCAATAACAATACTTACTCTGAGCAAAGGGCCCTGGAGGAATCTGCAATTTTTGTGGTGGCCCCTACATGGGATTCCTTCCAAGATGCCATTAAAGAACCGTACTACCCTGCTAGAACCTACAAGGACCAATACACCAGATGAACCACCCTACATAAAGAAAAATACCATACAGTACCAGACTTCACCAATATTTTCCATACCCTCCGCACAAAATTCGATATGAAATATTATGAGCATCATTTGTTGCTCAAATACCACGGTTGTTTGCATAGATACATTCAAACATAAATGGACTTCCTAGACATTGCNCTCATTAGGAACAACTTATAGATATGTTGTCAAAATCAAGTAGAAATTTAAGCAGAAATGACAAGAGTTTGGATCTGCAAACCCCTCACAGCCGAAGTAGGGAAAAGGAAACCCCAACCCACACAGAAGGGGACCAAGTTACGATGGCTGCTCTTAGGATAATTTGTCCAAGCCACGACTTAAAGGGAAATGAGAGGATGAAGAAGGACAGGAGAAAATGGTTTGAGTACCATAAAATTCTTTGGCACAACACCAACAAATCCCACTCCAAGTAGTCCCTCGTGGTTGAGTTGAAGGCTTCCGAGTTAGAGGTTGATTCTGATTCTAAGTCAAATATTGAAGGAGGAGGGAAAATTATCGATGTTGAAACTAGTGCCATGGTTGCTACCATCAATTTCTGACCAAGCCAACCAAAAGAACCAGAGGAAGGGGAATGCCTCTTTCTCTCACAGATGTGGGTCAAGGGGGCTCTGATTCACTTCATTGTCAACAGTGGTAGTAAGAAGAACCTAATTTTAGTAGAGGTCATCAAGAAATTGAACCTACCATTGAAACCACACCTGCAGCCCTACACCATCGGTTGGATTCATCAAGGAACAGATCTTTGTGTCAACCAACAGTGTCTTATTCCCTACAACATCAAGCCTTTCAAAGATGAGATACTGTGTGATATTTATCCCCTTGATTTTTTTGATTTTCTTTTAGGACAACCATATTTGTGGAAGCGTCATGATGTTTATGAGTCTAGACCCCGTAGTATTATTATTAATTTGGGTAGACAATTGTACATGATCCCAGAGGTGGCATCACCTACTGCTATTTCTTTAATCTCTACTAAGCAATGTAGTAAGGTCATTTCACAGACCAAAAAGTTCATCTTCTTTGTGATCCATGCTCATAGTAATCACAAGGTCACTACCACATCCGTGGCCTCTACAAAACACCTCTCTTTGCACCAGAAGAAAGTGGATGGGATCGTGGAATAATAGAGAGACATATTCGTCTCACCTACAGGGGTACCGATGCACTACTAAGTCAAGCATCCAATTGATTTGACCCCTGACGCACCTCTCCCTAATGGACCAATCTATCGGCACTCACTGATGGAGAATGATGAAATCAGGTGTCAGATCCAAGAGCTTCTTCAAAAGGGGCACATCAGACCCATATCCTCCCCTTGAGAAAGCCTGATTGTATTGGTGCAAAAGAAGGATGAGACTTAGCAAATCTACATTGATTACATAGCTTTAAAAAAAATCACAGTCAGGAACTGCTACCCCATTCCCAAGATCGATGATCTTCTTGACCAACTCAAGGGGGAAAATTTATTCAGCAAGATTGTCCTGAAGTCTGGCTACCATTAGGTTCCCATCGAACCAATTGATGTCTGGAAAACAACCTTCAAGTCTAAATAAGGTCTCTACGAATGGCTAGTCATGCCCTTTGACTTAACAAATGCACTAGCCAATTTCATGAGGTTGATGGATGATGTATTGAGACCCTTCCCCAACTCCTTTGTAGTAGTATATTTGGATGACATTCTCATCTTTAGCAGAATGTGGGAGGAGCACATGTGACATATTCAACAATTTTTGAGCACTCTGCAGCAGCATAAGCTTTATGCCATGATGCAGGAGCATCCCTCATGACAAGCAAAACCAACATGGAAGCAGAAGCCAACTGGAAAACGTCCAACGCAAGTTTTTTAATTTTTTTAATTTTCCCCTTGAAGTTGATGCGCTGAACATAAATGAGGCCATTTAATTTGGCACCTTGGTAAGAATCTAATCAAACCTCGAGCCATATGCTCTCGTCTAAGATAGACAGAGGCATTTATAGTAGTAGTTGCAGGTAGATAGAATTGACTTCTTAGATTAGACAGTTTTTTAGAGCACAGGAGGGAAACCGGTTATAGACACCCTCATTTGTATCATTATAACATTGGCAACAGGAGTGAGAAGAATCTAGAGCATAGGAGAATAGCAGAGAGTTGTAGAAGAACACCCATGTATAGACCTCGAATTAATAAAAGAGGTTGATTCAGATCCATGGCTGTTGTGTTATTCTCTGTGTATGTGTGTTGAATGATCTACTTATGAATATTGCTTCCTGTTATGCATTTGTTATTATGTTGTATGTATGATTTCGTGTCGAGATTGAAATATGAGAGGAAGTGAGATGAGTTTCAATTGTTTCTCTGCTTGAGCAAGGATTCCTGCAACGAGTGCAGTTGAATTCGTCAGCAAGGAGTGCGTTGACAGAAGGATCACAGAGTTAACTCTTGTTCTCAAAGCTCTCAGAAGTGAACGCAGGTTGCTAGAGCCGTGAAAGGAGTGCACAGGCTAAGAAGAGTCTCATTCGTGAAACTGAGTGGAAGTGTTGAAGGACTGCTGCTACGGGCATACGCAGAGTCAAGGAAGCTCGAACAGTTGAAGTGTTCGCAGGATTTCCACAAGGAGTGCGTGCAAAGAACCTTGTTGAGGTTGGAGTAATTTAGAAAAACTCAGGAAGGGTAGGCCTTTGAGTCGTTGAAGATCAGTGTAGATAAGTGTGAATTGAAGTCAGGAAGAAGCATCGTAGGTTGGCGAAAAGGTGAGGGAATATCATGGAGAGATACTCTTGTCCATTTCGTGGATTACCCAAGGAAGAACAGACGGTCGAAATCTTCTGAAGAGATTTCGCAAAGTTCTGAGGATCGTTAGATCTTGCATAGGTGCAAGGAGGTTACGGAGAGAAGGTCCGAAGAGTTTGAAGCTCAGAAGGGGTAGGGCCGTCGATTCCGAGTCACCAGAGCCATAGGATCTACACGTGGTATCGTGTATCGAGGATTCGTGAGTTGAAGCTCCAAAATTTGTGTAGCAAGAATAGCGATATCTCGAGACGTGATATCTTGACAAGATCAGAGTCGTTCGTTGAGAAGGATGCGTGTAAGGAGACTTTCTCATCTCGCAGACTCGGGCATTGGAGGAACGAAAGGGAAGTCCTTCAGTTTCATGAGTGGTGAAGTAGCGAGAGATTTGTAGCTGTCCATCTAAGAAGGACAGGTGGTAGAGATTGAGATATCTTGTGAACTCGGGAGTTCACAAGGTGAAGACCCGAGTATTGGTGTTCAGAGTTGCGAGGCGCGAGGATGCGAAGCGGCGAAGAAGCGAGAGGATCGTAGCTGTCCATCTGAGGAGGACATGTGGCGAGAGATTGAGAAATCTCATGAACTCAGGAGTTCACAGGGTAAGAGCCCAAACATTGGGTACTCCAAGTCGTGAGGACGCGAGGTGCGAGAAGGAGGATAACCGTTGGACCTGGATTGTAGGAGGACCGTTGGATCTGCGCACAAGATCGTGTCTTGGGACCTCGCAAGAAAAGGTTTAAGAATTTGGCCATGGGGATCGCGAGGTTACGAGAAAGCGATATCCCGACAGCTGGAGGATAGTGTGGGCCATAGCAGAGTCGGTGAGTGGAATACAGATGGCTCAAAGTCCTTGGGATCTCGCCGCGAGAAGTCCTGAAATATTGGCATTAGGATTCGTGAGTCACAAAGTGCCGAGGAGCCGAGGTTCGCGTGGCATAGCATAAGGTGGGACCGCGCGGCCGATGGGTGGACACACGTTTCTTGGAGATAGGAGTCAACACTCCATCGAATTCTCGCATCTTGGGAACTCGGGGAATAGGAGGGTATAAGTTTGACAGTTCAACCTGCAAGGTCGCGAGGTCGCGAGATTGCGAGCTTGTGAGAGGCGCTAACATTTATCCTAGCCCACGGTTTCATGCGGTGAGGGCACTAATAAAGGGAGGAGCTATACCCATATCACCAGGTCGGGAATCACAAGATTTGAAAGGAAGAATTGGAGGCTTAGAGTCACGAACTCATGAGACAGTGAGATTTAGCTGATCTCCCGGTGGTAAAGAGGAGACCTCGAAGAAAGATTGTTGTGGGTGCATATTTCCCGATAGGGAAATAGAAGAACCTTCGAGTTCTTCGGGCCAAATAGAAGAAAGTCCTGTGGGAGCAGACGTGCTTGGGTGGCGCGTTTGCATCAAGTGGTATCAGAGCTTAGAAAAGCCTCTTTGCTTTCTGTAGCAGAGGACAAGGAGAATTCACCATGCCGCCAAGGAGAAGAGGTAGACAATCAACCGATCTAGAGGAGGAAAGGTAAATGTCCAGAGAAAGAGGTAGGCAAGTGCAGAATCTAGACATGGAGAGAGAAGTGTGAAATCTTCGTGCCAGAATGGAGGACATGGAGACATCACAAAGGTGCAAAACTGATGCAGGAGATATCAGTGAATCCGAAGATGAAGGTGATGCTGGACGTGAAGAAGAAGAAATCATGGAAGAATATGCAGCCAATGAGCGTTTAATTAAGGCTATCGCTCGGATGAGTTCGAAAACAAAGATGGACATTCCAGCTTATGAAGGGAGTCTGGATGCGAAAGAGCTACTAAACTGGATTAGAGCTCTTGATACTTATTTCGATTATGAGGATATCGAAGATGATAAAAAGGTCAGACATGCCATCACAATATTAAAAGGACATGCAGCCTTGTGGTGGGATGAACTACAAGCTAACAGGTGTTTCCAACCAAGCAGAAGATTAAGAGTTGGGATAGGATGATTGCAAAGCTGAAGGAAAAATTTATTCCCAGGGACTATAAAATTTCTCTATTCAGGAGGATGCATAACCTGAGACAGAAGCTGATGACAGTGAAGGAGTATACTGAGGAGTTTTACAGGTTGAATATCAGGGCAGGTCATCACGAAATCAATGACGAAAAGGTGGCCAGGTATATGAATGGCCCGAGGTATGAAATTCAGGATGAATTAAATTTGGCGACCATCCGAATTGTGGAGGATGCTTACCAATTGGCTCTGAAAGCTGAGGAGAAGCTGAGCCATAAACAAAGTCAGAGGGGTAGAGGCAAAAGTCATCCCAAAGGCAAATCATTTGCCCAGGAAAGAATCCAGAAGCCCAAGGACGAATGGAAGAAACCTCAGGGAAAGTTTGAATGAGGTGGAACCTCACAGAGAGGGCCATATGCGGAACAACAAAGACAACATACTGAGCAGAGAGGAGGATATACTGATAATGATAGGTTTCCTCGTACCAGAGGTAGAGGAAGAGGAAGAGGAGGAGTAATCACATGCTTCACATGTGGAAAGAATGGGCACAAGTCAATTGACTGTCCAGATAGGAAGAAGGATGGAGGAGAAGCTCACATCGCCGAGGAACAAAGGTGAGATGTTGAGGCAGAGTACACTGAGGGTGGAAGATCGCTGGTGATGTGAAAATTCCTTTTGACATCGGAGAAGGAGATGGAGAATCCAGCACATAGGAACAGTCTTCTTAGGACTGTGTGCAAGACCAAGGGTTGGGCGTGCAAGGTCATTGTGGGTAGTGGAAGCACTGATAATCTCATTTCAACCGAGATGGTAGAAAAGATGGAGCTGGAGACAACTGATCACCCAGAACCATACAAAGTTTCATGGCTACAGAAGGGACATCAAGTAAATGTCACTAAACAGTGCTTAGTTGACATCAAGATAGGAGGATATAATGATAAGATTTTATGTGATGTTATTCCTATGGATGTCTATCATTTATTGTTGGGTAGACCATGGCAATATGATAGAAATGTAATTCATGATGGAAGGATGAACACCTATACCCTGAAGAAGAATGGGAGGACTCACATGTTGTGTCCAATTGAAGATAAAGAGGTGAAGCCGGAAGTAAACAACACAGTACTTCTCATGAGTGGGAAGGAACTTCTTACAGAAGTTAAGAAGAAGGAGGATCCACAATTCTTTATGGTCAAAAAACCGAGAATTGTTCTGACTAGCACAAGAGTGGACGATTTGCCAGGTCAAGTTCAGGAACTGCTGGAAGAGTTCGTTGATATTGTNGAGGAGTGTGAGTCACTGTATAGACCTCATACCAGGAGCTAGTTTTCCAAACAAAGCCGCGTACAGATTGATGCCGCAAGAGAATGAAGAAGTTAAAAGATAGGTCCAGAAGTTGTTGGACAAAGGTTTGGTCAGGGAAAGCTTGAGTCCATGTGCTGTTCCAACAGTACTCAGTCCGAAGAAAGACGGAGGCTGGAGGATGTGCACTGATTCAAGAGCCATTAATAAGATAACTATCAGGTATAGATTCCCATTGCCAAGAATGGATGATCTGATGGATTGCTTAAGTGGGGAAATTCTTTTTTCAAAGATAGATTTGAAGAGTGGATATCATCAGATTCGTATGAGAGAAGGTGACGAATGGAAAACAACATTCAATATAAACGAAGGTTTGTACGAATGGCTTGTCATGTCATTTGGCTTGACGAATGCATCGAGTACCTTTAAGAGGTTGATGAATGAAGTCCTGAAGGAGTTCATCGGAAAATTTGTCATCGTGTATTTAGATGACATATTGGTTTTCAGCGAGACAAAGGCTGAACATTTGAAGCATTTGGATGTTGTGATGAAGAAATTACAGCAGGAGAAGCTGTTGATAAACATGAAGAAGTCCTCATTCATGAAGATAGAACTCATTTATTTGGGGTTTGTCATATCTGCAAATGAGTTGAGGATGGATCCAGATAAGGTGGAGGTAATCAAGAATTGGCCATCACTGAGAAATATTTTCGAGGTGAGGAGTTTTCATGGACTGGCTAGTTTCTACCGGAAATTCATTAGAAATTTTAGTGGAATTAGTGCAGCAATGATGGATACAGTGAAGAAAAGACATAAATCTTTTCACTGGATGGAAGAGGCTGAGAAGAGTTTCAATTTATTGAAACAAAAGATTACGGAACAACCAGTGTTGGTGTTGCCAGATTTTCAGAAGACATTTCAGGTGAAATGTGATGCAAGCAGGTTTGCAATTGGAGCGGTCTTGAGCCAGGAAGATAGGCTGATTGCATATTTCAGCGAAAAGCTGAATGAGGGGAAAGAGAAATACTCCACATATGATAAAGAATTCTATGCCATCATACAGGCATTGAAGAAATGGAGGCACTATCTGATTCCAAAAGAATTTGTTTTATATAGTGATAACCATGCATTACAATTTGTGACTCAACAGGAAAAGTTAAATCAGAGGCATGTTAAGTGGGCTGAATACATGCAGAATTTCACTTTTGTGATAAAACATATTTCTGGTACTGCTAACAAAGTGGCTGATGCTTTGAGCAGGAAATGTTTGTTGTTGCAGGAGTTCAAAGTCAGGATGTTAGGCTTTGATGATCTTAAGGACATGTATGCAGATGATTCAGACTTTAAGGAAGCTTATGAAGCAGCTGAGAATCCAGTTCTCAGAGACAGAAGCCAGTGGATAGAGTACGTGATCCAGGATGGATTGTTGTTCAAAGGCAATCAACTGTGTATTCCAAATTGCTCCATGAGGGAGAACTTGTTGAAGGAGAAGCACAGTGGAGGATTGGCTGGACATTTTGGCCATGGTAAGACATTTGCAAAGCTGAGAGAGTCATACTTTTGCCCAGGGATGTGGTCATAATTCAAGAGGTTTGTGGATAGATGCAGGATTTGCCAGTATTCAAAAGGAAGGAAACAGAATGCGGGTTTTTTTCAACCATTTCCCATACTTGAGAAGCCGTGGGATGAAATTAACATGGACTTCGTGTTGGGGTTGTCGAGGACACAAAGAGGTGTTGATTCAATCTTTGTGGTAGTTGATAGGTTTTCTAATATGGCACACTTCATTCCATGCCAGAAAACCAGTGATGCGACTCACATCGCAAATTTGTTTTTCAAGGAGATTGTTCGACTTCATGGATTGCCGAAAAGCATAGTTTCATACAGAGACACAAAATTCATAGGGCATTTCTGGAGAACATTATGGAAGAAGATGGGACCTAATTTGATGTTTAGTTCTTCTTATCATCCTCAGATGGATGGACAGACATAGGTGGTCAACAGAAGTTTGGGAGACTTGTTGAGAAGTTTGGTGATGGAACACCATAGTAGCTGGGATAGCATATTACCACAGGCAGAGTTTGCTTACAATGATTTAGTAAATCAAAGCACAGGAAAAAGTCCATTTAAGATTGTATATGGAATGCAGCCAAGAGGAGTTTCTGAACTGAGGGATTCAGAACAGACTGATACTAGTAGTGCTAGTGCAGGAGAATTCGTTGAAGCGATGAAGGAACTTCACAGCTAGGTGAAGGAGCGACTATTGAAGTCAAGTCAGGGGTACAAGCGCAGAGAAGATCAGCATCGGAGACAACTTCAATTTGAAGTTGGTGATCTAGTTTTGGCACATTTGAGGAAGGAAAGGTTCTCGAGAGGAACATACAACAAAATGAAAATGAAGAAAATCAGACCATCCAAGGTCTTAAAGAAAATGGGACAGAATGCTTATGAAATTGAGTTACCAGATGGGATCGGAATTTCTCTGATATTTAATGTTTCAGATTTGTATCCATACAAAACTGATGAAGCAGGAGCAGAAGGTGATGATCAACCAGAGGTTCAGTGGCAGAAGCAGATGCCAGTTGCAGAAAATCCATAGATGGAGCAGATACTGAATAAAAGAGTGGGTAAGAAAACCAAGAGGAAAGAATATTTTGAATATTTGGTTAAGTGGAAGGGACACCCAGTTGAAGATGCCAGCTGGGAGACTGAAGCAGAGATACGGAAGCATGGAAATACCATGCAGGAGCTCATGGATAGGAGCCCATGCATATTTTCAAGTGAGAGAGTATGATGCAGGAGCATCCCTTACGACAAGCAAAACCAACGTGGAAGCAGAAGCCAGCTGGAAAACGTCCAGCACAAGTTTTTGAATTTTTTTGATTTTCCCCTTGAAGTTGATGCGTTGAACATAAATGAGACCATTTAATTTGGCACCTTGGTAAGAATGTAATCAGACCTCGAGCCATACGCTCTCGTCTAAGATAGACAGAGGCATTTATAGTAGTAGTTGCAGGTAGATAGAATTGAATTCTTATATTAGACAGTTGTTTAGAGAACAGGAGGGAAACCAGATATAGACACCCTCATTTGTATCATTGTAACATTGGCAACAGGAGTGAGAAGAATCTAGAGCATAGGAGAATATCAGAGAGCTGTAGAAGAACACCCATGTATAGACCTTGAATTAATAGAAGAGGTTGATTCAGATCCATGGCTGTTGTGTTATTCTCTGTGTATGTGTGTTGAATGCTCTACTTATGAATATTGCTTCCTATTATGCATTTGTTATTATGCTGTGTGTATGATTTCATGTGTCAAGATTGAAATCTGAGAGGAAGTGAGATAACTTTCAATTGTTTATCTACTTGAGCAAGGATTCCTGCAAGGAGTGTAGTTGAAGTCATCCGCAAGGAGTGCATTGACATAAGGCTCAGAGAGTTAAACTCTTGTTCTCAAAGATTTCAGAAGTGAACGCAGGTCGCTAGAGATGTGAAAGGAGTGTGCAGGCTAAGAAGAGTCTCAGTCGTGAAACTGAGTGGAAGTGTTGAAGGACTACTGCTACGGGAATACGCAAAGTCAAGGAAGCTCGAACAATTGAAGTGTTCGCAGGATTTCCACAAGGAGTGCGTGCAAAGAACCTCGTTGAGGTTGGATTAATTTAGAAAAACTCAGGAAGGGTAGGCCTCTGATTCACTGAATATCAGCGTAGATAAGTGTGACTTGAAGTCAGGAAGAAGCGTCGCAGGTTGTCGAAAAGGCAAGGGAATGTCGTGGAGAGATACTCTTGTCCATTTCGTGGATTACCCAAGGAAGAACGGACGGTCGAAATCTTCTGAAGAGATTTCGCGAAGTTCCGAGGATCGTTAGATCTTGCAGAGGTGCAAGGAGGTTACAAAGAGAAGGTCCGAAGAGTTTGAAGCTCAAGAGGGGCAGGGCCATCGATTCTGAGTCACCAGAGCCGTAGGATCTATACGTGGTATCATGTATTGGGGACTCATGATTGAAGCTCCAAAAGTTGTGTAGTAAGAACAACGATATCGCAAGATGCGATATCCCAACAAGATCAGAGCTGTTTGTTGAGGAGGACGCGTGTAAGGAGACTTTCTCATCTCACAGACTCAGACATTGTAGGACCGAAAGGGAAGTCCTTGAATTTTGTGAGTGGCGAAGTAGCGAGATATTTGTAGCCGTCCATTTGAGAAGGACAGGTGGTAGAGATCGAGAGATCTCGTGAACTCGGGAGTTCGCAGGGTGAAGACCCGAGTATTGGGTGTTTAGAGTCATGAGGCGCGAGGATGTGAAGTAGTGAAGAAGCGAGAGGATCGTAGCCATCCATCTGAGGAGGACAGGTGGCGAGAGATTGAGATATCTCGCGAACTCGGGAGTTCGCAGGGTGAGAGCCCAAACATTGGGTACTCCAAGTCGCGAGGACACGAGGCGCGAGAAGGAGGATAATCGTTGGACCCAGATTGTAGGAGGACTGTTGGATCTGCATGCGGGATTGTGTCTCGGGACCTCGCAAGAAAAGGTTCAAGAATTTGGCCACGGGGATCGCGAGATTACGAGAAAGTGATATCCTGACAGCTGGAGGATAGTGTGGGCCATAGCAGAGTCGGTGAGTGGAATACAGGTGACACGAAGTCCTCGGGATCTCGCCACGAGAAGTCCCAAAATATTGGCATTAGGATTCACGAGTCGCAAAGTGCCGAGGAGCCGAGGTTCACATGGCAGAGCATAAGGTGGGACCGCGCGGCCTATGGGTGGACACACATCGCTTGGAGATAGGAGTCAACACTCTGTTGAATTCTCGCATCTCGGGAACTCACGGAATAGGAGGGTGAAAGTTCGACGGTTCAACCTGCGAGGTCGCGAGGT
>JASDQU010379077.1:0-10330 GCA_032191745.1 Picea mariana | reverse complement strand
CACCCCACCTCTCTATCTCCCTGTACCTCACTCTCTTTTTATTCAACTCTCCCCCTCTCACACTCTCATTTTCTTCCCCTCTCCCCCTCTCACACTCTCTTTCTTCATCTCTCTATAGCCCCTTGTTGGCGTGGAATTGATCAAACCATGGTCCTTCTCAGGTTGCCAACAAAAGGCATCGACTAGTCTAGAGCATTGGCATTTTCATCTCCTCCGAAGAGAATAAGTCTCACCCGAAGCGCAACCAAGACATAAATATAGGGAAGGGAAATGAGAATACTTAGGTGGGTTTCCAGAATCTTCAAGATTCACCATGATCTTGCGCAAGATAGACTAACCACACAACAGATCCAAACTCATTCATACTAGAAATAAAGATACTCAAGTTTCAAAATCATTTGTAAACAGAGATAGCATATTAATATTATCAAGCATAAAGAAGTACCGTAAGGAGACAATTCATAAGCATACACACATAATGAAACAATAATTTCAAAATTTTAGGTCCTTCCGTATATATTATCAGCAGAGCTTCTTAGATAAAATCTGAGAGATACAAATCAGTACTTTGTTATAAGCTTCTAGCTCCAGAATCTTGTCACAGAGCTCTATCTACCCTTTCCCCCCAAAATTGTATACAAATTACAGTCAAAGAACCTTTAATCTGTCTGTGCACTCTATACCATCTCTGACAAAACCATACAAAACAAGCAACTACACCCAACCATACCCAACAATAATAGCCAACCAACCCTTTTACAATAATATGCATCTCACATATAGGTTGAGTGGGGTCTTCTAGATTTAGGCTCCACATTATTTCTTGTTCTTGTTCTGTTGTAACTACTTTTGACTTGTTGGTGTTGCGCTATCCCTTTTCACAACCTTTTTCTATTTCTTTGCTTGCTCTACTGTCCATCTCTTTTGTAGCTTTCACAACTCATGTTTGACCAAAATTGAGATTGTAGAACTTCTTGCACAATATTGAAATAAAAAACGAAGGGCCCAACAAGCTCTGAACACAATCCTTGACTCGCCCTTGTGTCAAGTACTTCCTGTTACTTTCCTTTTTCCTCCTTCTCCACTTTTCTTGTTACTTTCCTTTGTCCTCCTTCTCCACCTTTATTTCATCTCCTTCTTGCACTTTTTATTTTTCTTCCTCTTCAAATGAAGGGCCCAACTCCGGAACTAGCTCTAAGGCCCGCTTCTTGACTTCTTGGAAACTCCCTATTTTATTCCGCCACTTCCTGGCAAGGAGTGAGGCTTCAACTACAAATTGTTGAGTTGCATATGTGATGCATCCTTTAGGCTTGGATGCTTCCAAAGAGTTCCATTCAGAATCGGTTGTAGCATCTACCTGATGCATCTACATGTACGTTGTCTAGACAACGGGTCAAAATTCACACAACTCTTTCTTGGCTACTGATGCGCTTCAAACAAAGCGTTCAACTCATTGTCTGCTTGCTGGATCTGATTGAATTTCTCTTGTTGCTCAAGAAGATCCATGGTGACCAAAACTTCCTCATTGAGAAACTATATTCGTGTGCACACATCCTTCAAAGTTTTGTTGCGCATTGCAATAATTCCCATCCAGTCGCTGACTTCACGAAATATCCTTGTTTACTCGGATATGCGCTTGTGTAGTGTTGCTCGAGCATTGCTACCTTCTAGCATTATTTTCTCCATCTTCTCTTGCAACTTCCGAGGTTTTTGTTTTGCTTCTTGATGACTGTTGGCCCTTGACCAAGTTTTGAGGAAACATTGGTTGTGTTTGACCACTTTTGGGACTTCGACAGGCTGGACGAAGATGGAATGCCTAGGCAGAGTTGAGATCGCGGGATCTCACTTTTTTTGTGGACTTGTGGACCCAACAAAGGGTTTACTAGGGTTTATGTAATGGGTTATGGGATGTCGGCCCATGGGTTTACCCATGTTTATGCCTTTTTGTAAATGTATAAATAAGTAGTAGCTAAGAAATATAGATGGTCATTGTCTTAGTGCATGACTAGTTGGCTTTGTGCAAAGAGTATGTTAAGACTTGCGGAGATAAGTGCAAGTGTTTTGTAAGTTGATATGTGCTACTAAGGAGTTAGCTCTGTGCCTTGACCTGGTTTTGGGAAGGAGGATCTCGTGCGAATCTCACAGATCTCTTTTCCTTTGTAGATTCTGGCTCTATGGCTTTGTGCACAGGAGAAGATGAATGTAAGAAGCTTGAAGACTAAATAAAGAAGAAGAAGAAGAATTTGGTGGGCATAGCGCCACACTAGGGTGAACCACGTATATCCTTTGTATTAATGTGCTTTTTGCGATGTGATTTATGAATTATTATTAGTGATGTGATATAATGTATGATGAATGCATCTAATGTTGTTTCTTAGTGCTTATTGGTAGTATGAATGCTAGATCCGAGCTAATTCTATGTGCTAAGTGATTGTAAGTACTTGATCTTGATTGTTGATGCCTTGATCTGTAATAAGGGTTAATCTACGATGTGAATGAGACTCATAATCTAATGCATGTTGTTGGCTAAGTGCTCTGTTAAGTGTTGTAATCATAGATCTGTATCCCATCTTGGTTGTAGACACCTGAGTCCTACAACCCCCCCTGCTTCTACCTCGGGTGAGACTTCATCTGATTCACAAGTGTTGCCGAAAGGGCCAGCAGTTAGGGTTTTGTTGGTGAGTTGTTGAAGCATTGAACCCTGGGTCTGCCTCTGTGCCAACAAATGGTTCCATTTCTGGGACCCAAAACTGTGATTGTTGGGAACTAAAGAAAAGAGAAATCTCTATGCGTATATCTATTGCTGTAGTGCACAATATTCTACTTTAATTGCGAAGCTCTGTGCTAATAAAGGAACCTGATCTGAAGAAAAGAGGTAAGATCTTAAAGATTTTTTCTCTGGTAAAGGTAAGATAAGTGGAAATTTTTGTTTCGAAAGTATGAATCTAAGTATGTTTGATATATTTTGTCCTTGCAGGCACATGGGCAGACCCAGGGTTCAACTCTAACAATGCACCAACAATCCCTAACTACTTTCCCTTTCGACAACATCTGCGAAGCAGATGTAGTCTCACCTGAAGTAGCAATAAGGGGTTGCAGGAAACAAGTGTCTACAACTAGAGGGAATGAAAAGTGGATCCAAAGAAACAACACACATAAATCTAGTTATTCTTAATCTCGCTTAAGCCTACTTGACAAGTTATATCTCAGATCTATCACAACAAGTCATTAACAATATAACAGAAGGAAAATAACACAACATCAATCACACATAACAACAAGATATATGTGGTTCACCCTCTCTGTAGGGATACGTCCATAGAACTATGTTTCTTGATATTATATGAAAACATACAATTCTATATGCACACTTATCTTGCATATCTCTCTCTCCTCCACCTTCCATGCGCACCTAGATGCAGGGTTGATCTTCACACCCAGTTGAATATCTTACAATACAGACTCTCTACAATAGCCTGCTTCTCTCTCGCTCTCACAACAATGATCAACGATCATTAACCACAATGTTATGAACCCACTATTGACCAACACCTCATACACTCGACGAACAAAAACCAACAACAAACTTACCTAGTCCTCAAGACCTTTATTTATACATTATATGATGGACGTCTAGGTGTCAAAACCCTAGATCCAAATCCCTAGATCCCAAAACCCTAAGTCAAAACCCTAGTTCAACTTGACCCATGCTTTAAGGGATTCTCCAGCCTGTCTTTTCTTCTTTTCCGCGAGGCGCTCCAAAGCATCCATCTGTGGATTTTTCCACTTATTGAGTTGTCCACGATCCATATTCCTTGTTGATTTGTCTTCCTTGGTCTTCTCTTCCAATGTCTAGATTTTCATTTCTTCGCTCCTTCTTTTTCGCTTCTTTGACCACTTCGACCCATTCTCAGTCAATTTTCCTTCCATGCAGTTCATAATTCGTGCTTCTTCCATAACCAAGGGCTAGTAGGCCCCTAAAACTCACATGTGACTCGTCCCGAGTCACTGAAACACTGAACCTTCTATTTCACTTCGACTTCAGACTGCGCAGAGCAGCCTGTGCTTTCTGCTCGGTCTCTCCCTTCCTTGTGTAGACTGTCTTTTCTGTGTCTGGTACCCATTTTCAACTGCACCTAGTACCTATACCCTTCTTCCTTTACTTTTACTGAGATATGTGAGGCAGTTGGTTGTCATAATACAATTTCAACTGACTCCCATTCACTAATCCATCCTTTCATTCTCCATTTAGAGTCTTCAACTACACAACTCCACCTTTTGTAACATAAGCAACCTCATATGGCCCAAGCTAATGTGTCTTGAACTTCCCTAGATGTTTCATGAACTTGCTGTCATATACCAATATGAGATCTCTTTGCTTAAGTGCTTTCTTCTTGATGTGTCTGTCATGGTAAGCCTTTTCTCTTTCTTTCTGTACCTACTGATGGAATCTTTCAATAAACTTGTCTTCTTCCAATTCTACCAACTGCGCAAGCCTGTGTTGTACAATGCCTATATCATCCATATCTGTAAATGTTACAATTCTTAAGCTAGGAACCAAGTCTTCCATAGGTACCACTGCTTCCAAGCAATATACCAACTTAAATGGGGTATGCATTGTTAATTTCTTGCAAGTAATTCTGTAGGCCCATAACACTGCTAGAATTCTTAAATCCCAATCATCTCTGTTCACACCACAAATCTTTGTCAGTGTTGTCTCTAAGATATTATTGAAAGCTTCGACTATACCATTCACCTATGGGTGGTATGGTGTACTCTTTTGATGGTGAAATTCGAATTCCTGCGTCCAGGCATCGATAGTTTTATTGATAAAATGAATACCTTGATCGCTCATGAGGCTTAAGGCATCCAAAACTAGTTATGATATCCTCAAAAATGAAATGTGCAACTGTAGTTGCATTGCAATCCTTAAATGCTCTTGGTTCCGCCCAAATGGTCAAATATTTTGTCGCAGTAATAATGTATCTCGCTCTTGTGCACCTTCCTGGTGGGTTGATAGGTCCCACAAAATCAATGTCCCATTTCTCAAATAATTGTAATGTTACTTGCGGTTCCAAGGGAATATCATATCTTATGGAAGGTTTCCCAATGCTTTGGCATACATCATAGGCTCTGTAGTATTCCTTAGCATCTTTGTGTAAAGTGGGCCACCAGAGACCATCTCTGAGAATCTTCTGCACTGTTGCTTTCCCTACATAGTGTCCTCCTGTGATGCCTTCATGTGATTCTTCCAGAATTAGTGGTCTTTCTGCTTCCATAACACATCTCCTCAAGATCTCATCGGGTCCCATATTATATATTTGTCCAACTATAAGTGAAAAATATGCAGCATGAACTACCAACTGTTTCTTCTGAATGACTGTGTATTCACGAGGTGCCATTCCCGTAGACAGGAATTGAACTATATCTATGAAGTGATCATCTACTTTCCTGATGGCTAGCAACTGTGCATCTATTAGTGTATCCTCTAGACTAGTAGGTTCCTCTCCATGCTCCAATCCGGACAAGTGATCAGTTCCCTTGTTCATTATTCCTAGCTTGACCATAATCTCAAAATCATATTCCTGGAATAGCGGTAGCCATCTGCATATTCTCCCCCCCAACACTAGCTTGTTGACTAAGTATTTCAATGTATAATGATCAGTAAACATCTTAAAGTGTCCTCCCAACAAGTAGTGTCAAAATTTCTGCAGCGCACACACCATAGCTAGACCTTCTCTTTCGATGGTAGTGTAATTTATCTCAGTTGTAGAGAGATTCCTGCTAGCTAAGGTTAGTGGTTGGTCAATATCTCCTGCTCTGGGTTGTGCTAACATTGCTCCTAATGCAATAGATGAAGCATCGACATGGATGTGGAATTCCTTACTCCAATTTGGGAAAACCAGAATAGGCGCGGTAACCATTTTATTCTTTAGTGTGTCGAAGCTCTGTTGTCATTCCTTTGACCATTGAAACTCACAATATTTCTTTAAAATATTTTCCATGGGTGTTTTTATCTATGAATAGCCCTTGATAAACTTTCTGTAGTATCCGGTATGCTCCAATGTAGTGCGCAACTGTCTGACCGAAGTAGGGGGAGGTAGATCAACAATGATGGAAATCTTGGAAGGATCTACCAATAGTCCCTACTTACACACAATATGCCCTAGCAGCACTCCAAAGGGTGAAAATAAAATACATTTTTTTTTAATTCAGGGAAATCTGACATTGCCTACATTTATCTAACATCAATCTTAAACATTCAATATGGTCTTTCAATAAGCTAAAAAAATTCCAATCATCAAAATAGGCTTCCAAACATTTATGTAAAAAGTCCTTAAATGCTTCGACCACCACCCTGGAAAAGATGGCTGGTGCATTCTTCAAACCAAACGACATCAATGTGTATTGAAAAGAACCCCATTCTGTCACAAATGTGCTCTTATGTCTGTCTTCCTTAGCAATCTTGATCTGGTGATAACCCAAAAATCCATCTGTGAAGGAGTAAACTTCCTGTCCTCCTACATTATCTAACACTTTGTCAATAAATTATGTAGGAAATGGATCATGTAGGCATGCATCATTCAGTTTCCTTAGATCTACACAAATCTTGATTTCTCTTGTCTTCTTATCCTGGACCACCATAGGGCTAATCCACTCTGATTCTTTAACAGGTTCTATGATTCCTGCTTCCAACATTATGTCTAATTCAATCCTGAATTTCTACTTATACTTGGGATTTAGTCTGTAGGTTATCTTCTTGAATGGCCTTGCATTGGGTTTCAAGGGGATCTTCATTTCTCCCATGGGCCCTTTAATGCCCTTCATATCAGTGAACTTGGTTGGGAACAAGTCTTGATATTCATGCAGTAATTCGGTAATCTTATCAATAATGGCATCATCCCAATAATCTCCAACGTTCGCCAACTTAGGTGCTTGCTCTGTTCCAATATTAACTTTCTTGATTTTGATTGGTTGTCCAATGAAAGGTAGTTCAACCCTTGGCCCTTCTATGTCTCTTTGTTCTTCAGTTTTTGCGATGTTCACATTCCTAGGATCATCATCTTCATCAACATTGATATTGTAGCAACCTTGTAATTTCTGAACAGGTGTAGTCCATTCATCTTCCTCTTGCTCAACATGGAGGTTAGGTGCCTCCTCAAAGAATTTCTGTCTTACAACTTGTAAAGCATGATCTACTGTGGGTTTATGACTTTCAAATAAAAATGTAGCTATAAAGTTCTGGGTCATACTGTACCAATCTAAAGTGGTCAGGCATAGTTCCACTTGAAGATACCAATTGATAGACGTTTTTTCCAAAGTATTAATAAACTTATGCACCCACTGTTCTTTAGGAATGTTTCCCCAGGCCTCTTTACAACTTCGCACATGGTCTTTCGGACAACTCTGACCTATTTAGTGAACTTCACACCCTTCAACTTGGTCTGAAAAGCAAACAATCATCAAAGTGAGACATTGTACCCACTCTATGATGTTGCTCTTGTGTGTTCCCCACCATCTTGCGAGCATTTCTTTCAATGCATCGTCCAGTGCCAACAACCTCTATTGTACTGGTACAATTTATTCAAGTTCCAATAAGAATGTTTCTAAATGATTTAAACCATTGAATGTGGGCAGGTTACTTACTTCTGTGCCAATCCAACGAACTTCTTAGGTCAATTTGGCACACCTCCGCATAGAGATTTCATACATCCTGTTGTGTCAATTCTCCAGTGCTTCTTCTGAATCGAATGAGCATGCACTCTCACTTCGCCAGCTTAAATTTCCATCTGTCATAGGATTAATGTAATCTTGTTGTCTTGTTGTCAATTTATATATATTCTCTAGTTCATAAGCACAATTTTCTTCTCTAATGGGTTTTGTGTATCTGCGACCTTCTTTAGGATCAAGAGGCACGATGACCCTAAGGCCATCACCTTAAAATGTCATTCTTCTTTTATTTAATTCAGCCACATTAGAATTGTTGAAAGCCCAATCAATTCCTAACAGCACAGGATAAGGACAACTATCATCAACTATCTCAATTACTTCGAAATCTACAAACATCCTTACCTCGTCGATGTCCACAAGGACATGCTCCAGTGTCCCAAAGGGGCTTACTGCCTGCTGATTATCCATCCTGAGCATGATAGGGGCATAAATCAACTTAGGTTTCCCCATCAATGCCCATGTTTGCTTCGTCATAACGTTGACTTCTGATCCCAAGTCGAGGACCACATAATCTATGTCATAGTGTTGGCCCTTGACCAAGTTTTGAAGAACACTTGGTCATATTTGACCGTTTTTGGGACTTCGACAGCTTGTCAAAGATGGAGCGCAACGTGAAGCAGAAATTAGGGGAGCTAGACCTATTTTTGGGTCCCTTTAGGGTTTTGGGTTAATGTAACAGGAAAGGGATGTTGGCCCGTGGGTTTACCCACGCTTAGGCCCATTTTTGTAATCTATAAATAGATACTTAGGCAATGTAAGTAGAGGACAGTAGTACATCTATGTGATGTATAGTTGATGGAATAGTTCTAGTAACTAGATCTATGTGATCAGATGCATATTGTAAGTGCTATGTGCATGATTGTAAGGAGCTTGGAGAGCTCAGTGCAAGTTGTTGTAGTTTTTTGCTGAAGTGCAAGGAAGAAGGATCTAGCGAGTTGCGCAGATATTTTGTCCTGTGTGAAGTAAGGATTATTGGAGCTCTGTGCTGTAACTGCTTGACCGAGATAATAAAGAAGAATAATTTGTGGACGTAGCCCCAGGGTGGGGGTGAACCACGGTAACTTTGTGTGTTGTGATTTGTGCCTCGATCTGATGTGTTGTCTCTCCCTTGCTAAATGCCTTGATTTGTTTAGATAGATCTAGTTATGCTTTGTGCTTATGAGATATGAATGAATGTTAGATCTAATATATAAGATGCTTAGTGCTTGATTTGCCGAATCTAATCTATATTTCTGTGCTAAGTGCTGAATCATCTTAGATCTAAGTACATACTGCGATGCTATGTGCTATCTGCGAAGTATCATAAGGGTTGAATATTGATGGATGATGTATGCTAGGTAATTGCTAAGTGATATAATCACAGATCTGTGTCCCAGCTAAGGTTGCAAACATCTGAGTCCTGCAACCACCCCTGCCTCTACCTCAGGTGAGACTTCATCTGCTTCGCAGGTGTTGCTGAAAGGGCTGATAGTTAGGGTTTTGTTGGTGCGCTCTTGAGCATTGAACCCTGGGTCTGTCCCTGTGCCAACAAATGGTTCCATTGCCAGGACCTGAAACTGTGATTGTTGGGAACTAAAGAAGAAGAATCTTTGTGCAAAATAAGCTCTGTGCATAGATCTGTTGCCCCAGTGTGCATCTTTTTACTCGACTTGTGAAGCTTTGTACCAGGAATAAGGTCAGATCTGAAGAAAAGAAGAGAGATTTGAAAACTTTGTGCTCTAAGAAAAGTAAAAGTGGAAATTTCTGAAAGAAAGAGGTTAGATCTGTAGAAAAGAGGTAAGATCTGTAAGCTATGTTCTCTGATAAAGGTAAGAATAGTTCAAATTTTAGATCTGAAAGCTTTGTGCTATGTAGAAGAAAATAAGTGAAATTTTTTATTTCTAAACTATGGATTTAGGTATGATTGATAGATTTTGTCCTAGCTTGAAAACTAGGGCATTGTTAGATAAAAGAAAGTTTGATATGAATAGATCTGATAAGAATAGTGAAAGATATGTTATACCTACACATAGAAAGAATTTTTGGACTAACCAATGGATGCAGGACCCTAGAAAGAAACTTTTGCAGGCTAGCCAATATGATCCTAGCAGGAAGTACAAGAAGAGTTGGGGATAATTGAAGATAAAGAGAGGATTAACTCTTTGTTATAGTTGCATAAGACCAGGACATCTTGCTAAGGAATGCCCTGGGAGAAACCCTAGTTTCCTCTGTTGTAAGGCTATGGACCATGAAGTACTGGATTTCCCTAGAATGATTGCTAGACTTAAAAAGTTGAATATGGAACAAACAAAATCTGAAGGAGATCAAGAGACAAATATTATAGAAGAACCCCAGAAATAATCAGAGATTATGTTACTAAAAATGAAAGAAACCCTGGATGAACATAAAGATGCCAGTTTGTCAGAGATCTTCAAAGAAAAGGAGAAAATCAAAGTAAGAATAGGAAACTTCGACATTGACTATGCATTGGATGAGGGAACACAGATGAACATTATGACAGAAAGTACTTGGGAAACCCTAGGAAGGCCTGATATGGTTCCTTCACTAGGAACCATCGGATTATTTAAAGGAAAAATGGTAACCCTATGTGGCAGGATTA
>JASDQU010379076.1:0-11262 GCA_032191745.1 Picea mariana | reverse complement strand
AAAGATGTAAACCAAAAACAGTCTTAAGATCAGCAAGTCATGATTTTATGATAAAATCTTCAATACTGTTGGCATGGCCACTGCTGCCAGCAGGCGTCCATAGCCTCGACAGGGTTGCCATTTAACCCACTCAGACGTCTTTATTTTGTCAAGAAGTTCTAGATTAGAATAGAGGACTTTAAAAGAGGTTTCTTATAATTTTACAGATTTTCATTTACTCGACATTGCTTCGCTGCCAGTAGGCTGGTTCAGTACCCTGGCGAAGTTGTCTTGGTGCCATGCTTGCATTTACCCGCTACCAACGGACCTGTTCAGTATCCCGGCGGGTTTACAAACACTTCCCACAGCTCATATTAATATTTTAATTTTGTTTTTCTATTACAACTAGTTGAGCAGGATGATGCTGAAAATTCTTGATATTTTCTCAAAATTTTCAGACCTCGTGAGAATTTTTTAAATACTGTCCTTATTCATCTCCAGAAATGTTTTATTTCTAAAAAAACTTACTATGATAGGGAGTCATCCTTTTTGAGTCATTCCTTTACAAAAAAGGGACAGTGTAAAAAGATAAAGATAATCACGACAAACTTCACTTAGAAATTGAAATTAGTAAACTTCTTTCAAACAACATTTTCCGATATCATTTTCAGACACATATATCACTGATATTTGTACAATCTTTCAGAAGTTATTTCAGCGAAGAGATTTTTCTATGGTCTATGTCTGAATGGCTCAGTGTACAAGCATGCATATGTTTCAAAACACACCAAACTGATCAATCAAATCAAAATCATAAAACAAAAACAAAGGCAAAAATGAAAACAGAAGGAAATATTTACATAATATACAAGGATAAAAATCAGGCAAAGTATCTTTTCAGGACTTGGCCATTCACTGGGTAGGTGTCAAGCTACCCTTCAAGACTCTACAAATGAAAATAACTAGGACCCAACTTTTCAGCAATCAAAAATGTCCCAAGCCACAAATTTTGAAATTTAGTGTGTTCACCCTTCCCTTCATGTGGTTTGTCCCACTTTAGGACGAGATCGCCTACTTCAAAATTTCTATCAGAAGTAGAATTAGAATCGAGCCAGATTTTAATCAATTGTTGATGTTGATCTAATTTAAGCTTGGCTTTGGTTCTTACTTCTTCTAACTTCATCAACGCGTTAATAAGACTTTCTAAAGGGGGACATTCTTCTTCTTGGACCTTTTGTAATAATTGGAGCGAAGGAAGAAGAACATGGGGAGGTAAAATGGATTCTTTTCCATAAACGAGGAAAAAGGGGGAGTTACCTATAGCAGCTTTGGGTGTTACTCTATCAGCCCACAGTGCATTAAGTAGTGTGTTGTGCCAGTTCTTTGTGATTTTCAGCCACGGTTCTCTTGACAATCTTGATCAGGTTCTTATTTGTTGACTCTGCTAAGTCGTTGCCCTGAGGGTAGTAACTAGCGGAATACTTAAGCTTTATTCCTTTTTCTAAGGCAAAGTCACTCATCTCAAGAGAGGAAAAGTATGAAGCGTTATCAAAAACTAGACAATCAGGTATGCCAAAACGGGTAATGATATGTGAGTTAAGAAAAGCGATCACCTGACTTGTGTTAACAGTTCTTAGCGCAGCGGCTTCAGACCATCGAGTAAAGTAATCAGTGGCTGTCACAATATACTTGTGCTGTTGTGAGGATGGAGGGTTAATAGGACCAATGATATCAAGGCCCCATTGCTAGAAAGGAGAATCGACTGTAACGGGCTGCAAAGGGAAGGCTGGTTTTTGCAACCGCCCTAATGCTTTCTGACAAATGATACATTTACGGCACAAGGCATGCGCATCTCTAAAAAGTGTAGGCCAGTAATAACCAGCTCTTAAGACTTTATGAGTAGTGGTATCACCACCGAAGTGACCACCAGCTTCTCCTGCATGCAACTCGAGAAAAACTTTCTCTGCTTCATCTTTTTCGAGACAACGCATCAGTATGCCATCAAAATTCTGACGAAACAGTATACCATTAACTAGATGAAAGGAGGCGGATTTTAGTCTCAAATCTCTTATTTTGGCAAGGTCAAGATGATGGGATGCTGATCCATGTTGAAGATAGTGTCTAATATCGTCATACCAAGGACTCACTAGGTTATGGGTACAACAAATCAAACTATGATCGCATTGTTCTAGGTTTGACGTATCACTACCTTATTGTTGTCTAGTTTCCGAATCAACTACCAACTTACACAACCCTTGCCCTCTCACGATCTGAGCTGGAGTGATCTCTAAGTCATACTCCTTCAAGGAGGTGACCCAGTTGGCTCTTTTCTCTCCTAACTCTTTTTGCACTAACAAGTTCCTGACGGCAGGGTAAGGGACAATGACCTTTATTCTCGACTTCAAAAGATAAGACTGGAAATGATTAACTTCCTTGAAGATAGCGTAGGCTTGTCGATCGACAGCTGGGTAGTTAAGTTCAGCGCCTTTGAAAGAAGAGCTCATAAAGGCGATGGGTACTTCGTTGTTCTCGGCATTCTTCTGAGTTAGGACTGCGGCATAGGAATGATCAGAGGCAAAAGTATAAAGTGTAAAGTCTTGAGAGAAATCAAGGCTCATGAGAGACGGAGCATCAATTATAGCCTTCTTTATATCGTTAAAAGCTTGGTTTTCAGTGGGTCCCCAATGATATTGGGTGTCCTTCTTAATCAGATTCTGGAGAGGTCTGACCATTTCGGAGAAACTGGGGACGAATCTTCTCACGAAATTGATCTGGCCTAAGAAAGACTGCATGGATTTATTGGAAGTAGGTGGAGGAAGTTTAGCGATGACTTGGGTCCTCTCGGGGTCAATAATCATTCCATCACTAGACACAATGAATCCTAGTAGTTTACCTTGTTCCACTGCAAAGATGGATTTCTTGGGGTTCAAGGAGATGCCATATTTACGACATCGTAGCAGAACAACTCGTAGGTGAGCTAGATGATCGTTTTTGTTTTTGGAATAAATGGTCACATCATCTAAGTAGACTACTACGGAGTGATTGATCAATCCTCAGAAAGAAATATCCATTGCTCTCTGAAAGGTAGCACCAACATTAATCAATCCAAAGGGCATTTTGTGATAAGCATAAGTGCCCCACGAAGTACGGAAGGTAGTTTTTAATTGGTCTGACGGAGACATTAAGACTTGATTGTATCCAGAGAAACCATCCAATAAGGATAGCCTCTCGGAACCAGATACTTGTTGAAGTATCTGTTCCATAGGAGGGACAGGATAATTATCCTTATCAGACGCTTTGTTGAGGTTCCGGAAATCGACACAAAGTCAAATTTCCCCATTTTTCTTCCGTACTGGGACGAGGTTGGATACCCATTGGGTGTGTCTAACAGGAAAAATTATTTTAGCACTTAGGAGTTTATTCAATTCTTTTTGTACGGTTGGTTCTAGCTTGAGATGCATTTTGCTCAGTTTCTATTGGAAAGGCAAGGTTTGAGGCTTCATTGGGATGACATGCTGTATAATATTAGGATCGAAAGTTTTAAGATCTTCGTAAGTCCAAGCAAATACATCCTTAAATTCTTTAAATAATTTAACAAAAGCAGTTTTTTCTTCTTTAGAACATCCCAAACCTAAGTTGATACACCTAGGGTTTTCACTAGTTCCTAAATTGACCTTTTCGTACGTTAATGAGGAACTATTGGTTTCACAATTGATCGTTTTTAAAAATTTATCTTCAAAATCATAAAACATTTCTAGTCTAGCAACATATTTGGGTATGGAATTTACCATGTCCGATAGATCTTCAGGAGATTTTGGATTAGGTATTACCGTAAAGTCATGCAAATTGTCATCATGTGTTTGTTCATCTATCACAACATCTTGGAAGGTTTCTTCCATGTGCAGAAAGTTAATGATCTGTTGATCATCATCAAATACTCTCCAATTCATGATATTGTCAGGAACATATGGTCGAAACAATAGCTCCACGGAGAATGCGTTTGGAGATAAGCCTTCTATAGGAAGAAGTTTAGAGGCAACATTAGCAAGTAGATCTACTTTAGTATTATTTGATCTTGAAATGGAATTTATATTAAAAGAAGAAAATTTGTTTATTAAACTCCATACCTTAGACTGGTAACACTTGAGATGCGGGGTAAGACAATGTATAGAATTTCTCACCTGCCTGACTACTATCTCAGAGTCGCCGAATACAACTAGATTTTGAATGTGCATGTCTAAGGCTTTTCTGAGACCTTGTAGCAAAGCCTCATATTCTGCAATCTTGTTAGTACATTCAAATTCTAATCTACAAGCTAATAATGTTTTATTACCTGCCGGATCAATAATGATGCAGCCTGCACCAGCTCCTTCTTTAGACTTGGAACCGTCGAAATATAAAGACCAAATTTGATTTTTATCGGGCTCACAGGATTGTTGGATAGAAGCTGCCGGTTGCCTACATGCTAAGATCTCAGACTGCTGTTCTGGATTGTTGATAGGTGAAACTTCAGCCATGAAATTTCCGAAGAAGGTGTCCATCCCTTGGACTTCAGGTGAATCAGCCGGAGATGTATATGGTTCATTGGGGTCATTCAAGTCTGTTACCGTGAACTTGAGGTAACGCTCACGATTCACCCTGATCTTGTTAGGCTTGCTATTTTCTAGAAGCCATAAATGAGACTAGTCCGTTGCGAAGTAACCATGTAGCTACTCCGACCAGTCCTTGCTCAAAAACATACCATACACTTCTGGAATATCCACCACAATTATATCAATAACTTGATGAACCTTAGGGTTAGATGATAATATAATCAATACGTTTTTTAGCTCACCCATAACTTTAACATATGTTCGATCAAGTTGTATGATTTTTAAATAAGATGGTTCTACTTCAGCGTTAATCTTTTGGCAGACTGACCAGGGCATCACATTTGACGATGCTCCTGAGTCAACCATACAGTTATGCACATTTTTGTTGAAGATTTCGAAAGTTAAAAGAAAAGGAGGAACATTCTTATGAGTACTTAGAGTTGTAGCTTGCGGTTTCTTACTCGCATTCTCTAAGACTATCTTATCTGAATTATTCATACTATTTACATTGTTATTTACATTATTTACATTTGATACAGGAAGGCTCCCTTTATCTTGAGGATCAGGATTGATTTTAGTGGAAGTCTTCTATGGCACTTTGCTTTGCACAACCTTATTACCATTTGAATTACTATTCTTGCAATTGTCTAAAATATTTTGCAACATCTTCTGTAACAAAAACGGGAATTTCAACAACTCATAAATAGAAATGTTAGCCCGTAATTTCTTAAGATCTTCAACAACATCATAATCTATTTTAGGGCTAGCATTACTCTGTTTAGTCTCTACCGATTTAGAGAGATTTGGAAGTGAAGTTGTAGTGTTCTCGGCAGGAGGTTTGTTTGCGGTCTTGCTCCTAGTATTGTAAGGGTGAACAGTCTCAAAGTTAGCTTGAAAGATACTATCTGAGAGGTGACCAAAGATATTTGGAGAAGACTCTTCTTCTTGAATTGTTTCCTGCTCAACTTCCTCTTGAGGGATGTCAGGAGGGATCAAGTCATCTTGGGTTCCTAGAATTGTCTGTAGAGCACATTGCAAACTTTCTAGGTTCAAGCCTTCAGGGTTTGGATTAGGCCGGTTTGGGGGAAAAGGCTTTCGAAAACGAGGTTTGTAGGGTCCTTTACTCGAAGAGGCTTCTTCAGTCGACCTTTTTAAGTCTATGACTTGATTAGATAACTTTTTTACAACTTTGGTCAAATTTTCCAAATCATCGTTTTCGGATTGAGTTTTGTTTGTGTAGGTTTGGGGAGAATCTCAATCTTTTTCTTGGAAGAAGAAACAGTCTTAGTTTCGTTGCTAGAAGAATCCTTAAGACTAAGAAAGTCTTTTTCAATTTGCGTAGCCTCTTCGAAGGCTTCTAACAACGTGGCCTTTTTGGATCTTTTCACCCAAATAGCTATACTTTGANTGCAGGGATTCTATTTTTAAGTGTTAAAAATCTTTGATTAAAATCTTTAACTTTTTCTTTTGCATTCATTTTCAAATTCGAAAGATCCATGACTAAGACTTCTGGAGGTTTGTCGTCTCCTAATTTTTCCAAAAAGCATGACTCAAACTTGTCCCAGGATACTATAGTATGAGGTTGTTGGGCAAAGTACCAAGTGGATGCATTACCCTCAAAGGTGTAAGGGAAAAACCTACAGACAACATCTTCATGTTTGACATTACGGAGTCTGATGGCTAACATAAATTTTTTGATATGATCTTCAGCTATCTGTTTTGAATCGGGATCAAAATTAGGGAGCCATTTCTCCGGATGCTTAGGTAAAGGGTGTTGGGCACCAGGTATGGCTACAGCATCCTGGTCCAACCAAGGTCTAGCAAGATTGTTCTTATTTGCCATTGGGGTAGTTGGTGTGGAAGGCTGAGAAGGTGATTTGCCTTCGTCAGAAGAGGAATCTCCTCCAGAAGAAGAAGGAGATGAGGGAGGTGGAGAAGGAGGTATCCCAGATCCTCCTGTACCAGGATCTGTGGGATTCACAGTAAGGTCTATATCACCTAGTTGTTCTCTGACTTCAGAGAAGTCTAAAGGTTGACCCCAAGGGTGATTCCGTTGCCTAAGACTAGCAAAGGCTTTATGTGATTTAATAAGAGTTTGTCTAAAAATTTCTTGTATATCACCACCTGTAGGATTAGGGGTTACTGGCTCAACTCCGATCTGAGGATCTTCGGTAGAATTAGTTGTTGTTTGAGGGGGGATACTATCGAATGAACGGCTTCTAGTCACTATAGGGGAGCAATTAGGGGGTGGAGGAGTCTTGCGACCACCTCTTGCCATCAATTTAGTTTGTTCCTCCTTCTAACGCCATTTGTTGACGGGCAAAATTGACCGTCCGTCAACTGGGAGAGTGGCAGCGGTCCGGGGTTGTCTAAATAACCCAAGCCGTTTGGAATGGACCACCCTGACGAGTTTAACGGCTCTGTTGGCCGCTCTAAGGTCTTCTATGAAAACCATAGAGAAAAGATCTGAGCTAAGAAATCTAACTAAACTAAATAAAACAAACTAAACTATAATTGAATACAAGAAACTAACTAAAATAAAGGAAATTAGAAACTAATAAAGCAAACTTAAACTAACTATACTAATCTAACTACAAACTACTAACTATTATATATACAAAATACTAATTATGATCATAATAACTCAAATCAACTATCTAATTATCAACTACAATATTTCTTATTCACAAATGTACACTATGGACAACCTACAGATTTAGTTTAAACCTGCAAAATTCATGTGTTCGCTGCCCTGAGACAGCCAAGAATCTCTTTTTGATTTTTATATTTATGAAAAGGAAATAAAAACTACTGAAATTAAACGATCTAATATGTTTACTGAAATTAAACAATCTAATATAAATCTAATTAAGATTATATCTAAATTAAACTACTTAATTGAAACAGTAAACAACTAACTAATTGACCTGGAAACGCTCCAAGTCTGCCCTGTGTACGATGAATCCTAAGCTGGTTGGAGGAAGAAATTCACACCGTTTAGTCCTTAATCTTTTCAGAAATGATCAGCTATGCTGCTTCTTGAAGTATTTTACAGGACAAACAAGACATAAAATAAAATCATAACAGTTTTCTGATTATAAACTCTTGCAATAAGGGAAACCTATTATGCAGAAAACTTATATGTAACAATTCAATCTATGAAGAAGACAAAGCTATCATTCACAAAATGAATCAACAACTATTATGTCCTTTATCTATTTGGAAGCAACAAGATATGTATAACAGTAAAGAAATTATATCATTTGCATTTGATTTAGATAACAAAGTAATACTAAACCATAAACAAGATGATATACAAAACTTGAAACAAAGTGTTGATATATTGAAAAACAAAAGCTATGACAAAACATCAATTCTGCTCCAGTTTGAATCAGAATTACATATCCTTGTTCTCCCACAACTGAGGATGTCCATTATTACAAAAACCATAGGTTTATATAGGTTTCTCACAAGGTAAAACATCCTTGTGAATAATAGCAAATTGTTTTACATAACCTGGGAAAAAATCCCAAAATCTCCTAAACTAAGGAAATAAAAGGCAAGTAAGATCTGTAGATCATCCCCTATCTGATCATCATATCTATTGCCAATTCGAATTTGCCTGCAATAGAACACAAAGATCAAGTTAGAAGAATATTTTATTAAGAAAACAATAAAAATTTGACTCCACAGATTTAGCTACAGAATTATCTGATTCTGTAGCTAGTCAAGAATAGCTAACAGGACCAGATCTCAATCAAATAAAATAAAATTGAATCATCTTTTAATAATCCTCAAAATGAATTACCAATAATCCAATTGAAATTATCATTTAAATCAAATCATATCAAAATAAATTCAATTGAAACAGAGTAAAGAACGCTCTGTCTTTAGTTACCATAAAGTATGGTCAAACTTTGACAGGTCTGTTTTGATTTAAACGAAATTAGACATTGAATCAAGTCGAATCAATAACCATAATCAAACAAGATAGTAACCATATCAGATAAGATTTGCCACAACCTAACTATAATCGATATGATTTGAACACCAAATATACGTCACAACTGTAGCAATATAGATATCGTTTCAATCAATAGTAATGACAAGAAGGCTGTAGAAATGAAGCATGATATTCATTCTGTTTTGACCAAATAAGTAAAAGATGTTATGATATACATCTAAACAAAGCATGTGTAACAATATTAACCAAAAATCATTATCGATTTCAATTGCTGGGTATGACATAGTCAAAATCGAACAACATTGATCACCGTAACCTGAACAACAATACAACAAGATCAGGTTTAAGACAATTATAGACGAATTTTTGTTCTGGGCATTTCATTTTGTTTTACACATTCATTTGTGACTAAAATACCCTGCCATTACAACAGAACAAGGTCGATTTACCTTACGATTTGACTGGCTAAAAGTCGGGTTATCGTTACGATTTGCATCAATTCTCAATATAAAACAAAACCCCTTTTTTAAACAAAATCCAAATCATATCCATACTGGTCAAAGTTACATGTAAGTAGCAGATAACCACTGTAGGTGTGTATCATAACCAATTCGATTTACCATATAGATCGTGTTTCAAAACGTTGAAATGAAAAACAGTTTGCCTATAATAGATACAACAGAGCCTTCAATTGTAACTGATTTAAAACAATCGAATCCAAAATATGATTACTAAAATCAAAACCAAATCTAACTAAAACTTTAAACAAATTCAATTTATCAAAAAAAATCATAGACAACAGTGTTTGTTTATGTAACCGAGCAGGTCGATAATGCACACAAAGTAGATGAATGAGCCATATAAATGAGCGAGGGTTATACCAGCTAGACTACTGAGATTATGCCAGTTTCGAATTGACAATTGTTGTGGATGACTCGACATTCTTGAACAGAATTGAGCCAGTGGTTCGTTTCTTCTTGTCGGAGGGTTGTACCTTCGCCTCATGACCAGTGAGCTTAGCCACTTGATTTTCTAAATCATGGATTTTGGTTTGCAACGTCGGCACATCGGTGTAAAATCTCTTCAACCATAACCCACACTGATCGCACGGGGCACCAGAGGTTTTCGATGGTTCACTGAGGGTTCCTTGAGGTAGTTTAGTGCCAGGAAACTTAGGATTATCCTTCGGACAAGGTGGGAAATTCTTGGCAAAGTCACATGCAGGCTTGTCACATAAACCCTCTGAGTAAGGATACTCATCGGCGAGAAATCGTTCGATTTCTGAATCGGAGTCTTCGCTGACCATGATAGGTTCAGAATTGGTAGGGGACTTAGGTCTATTTCTCGCCATGCGAGAGATCAAACGAGCATTTTTCTTGCCTTTAGAGTTAGCACCAGTTTTAGCTTTAGGCTTTTTGGTTGCGGGGTTAACAATTTCAACCTGTTTAGTCACAGCCATGGGCGAGTTCGTAGGTTGTTCGGGTAGAGGTTTGGGTAGCAGAGCGTTATAAGGCACAGGGGGAAAAGACTGGGTTTTGGCCACCATAGGCTTATCAACCTGTGGAGGGTTTGATTCTTCAAAACCATTACGAACAAGAAAATCACCCCAACAGTCCCGACGTAAACCCAAATCGTATACCATACATATTTTAATTAATCCCACATGGAAGAGGCTCGTATCGGCCTGGCTTCATTTGTAACGCTTGGCCATCTTGAACAAACTTCTATGTAGGTAGTGGGGCATACTAAGTTCGAAACCCATAAAAGCCATCAATAAACGAAGGTGAAACAGAAAAACAAACCTGTACCTGCCCTCGCAAGTAATAAATTTCTTGATTACCATTAGGATATCATGCCAGCGTGGTTTTAACATTTTTGCAGGCAAGCCTTTATCGCAGGAGTTCACCTTTCGAGACTGAAACAACAATGTCCATGGGCCATTATCTACCTTGTAATTTTTTGACCACTTCTGTCCCATAACAGGTAGACTAGTCGCTGAGCTAAGAAATTGTTCATTGATTTCGAGTTGCACATCACCCACTTTGGCTCGGCAACCATCGAATGATAACGCAAATTGCCGAGCCACAGCAGGGTTATACCCATCAAACTTCCTTATGAACTGGAGCCACCTGTATTCTTCTAAGTCGCTATAAGTGCCATCAAACATCAACAGTGCTTGGCACCCATTGGGCTTGGCCCTCACAACAAGAGACATAGCTTTTGAGCATGGTAAGGTTTGAATCAAAACGATACACAGGTCGAAAATGGTTCCGGCTAACAGCTGCAACAGTGAAAGAGGTAAGGATTAATGGTATGCGCGCGAAGGTGTCGGGATTACCACTGCCATGCAAAACATTAATGGCATAGTACCAACCCTGTTCAATCAATCATAACCAAATTCAACATAATTCGGCTAACCCAAAGTTTAAACGGTGGACAATCATATTAATATGCCGATGTATAGTTTGAACTTATGATCGTTCAATGTAAAATCAAGCCAATAAAACAATGCGCCAAGCAACGATTCAAACTATAAAATCAAAATCCGAAATATTAACCAATGCGCCTTTGCAAAACTTAAACTATTGCCATTCCATGTTATATCAAACTCATAATATTACCAAAGCGCTTGTTGCACGGTCAAATGTTTCAAAGTTTATTAGAACATTGCAACAAAAGTCTCATATAATCAACAAGTCAAGAGCTCATAGCTATAAGCATCATAGC
>JASDQU010379074.1:1219-11262 GCA_032191745.1 Picea mariana | reverse complement strand
TCAATGAGAAGTTATAATATATTTTGGAGGAATTTATTTGTCCATTAACTTATTTATTTATTTGATGTATTTCCTTATTTAAATGAGGTACTATATGTGCAAATATATCATTGATATACTTTTTTTTTAAAGATGGTACATGAGATTCATCCTATTATTGTTTGCATTGTATGTATTAATGAAAATTATCGATGAACTTGAAGATCATGTGTTTTTTTAATGATGTTACAAAAATTGTAACATCCAAATATTCTACGGGCCCTACAATTTAATTGCTTGCAGGCTAATAAGATACTCAGTTTGGTTTAAATCCTAATGGTCAATATGCATCATTGTTGTTATACAATTATTTCAATAAAGGAGCTAGTGACATTGTTTTCAGTCATTTGTAATATATCAATCAGTGACTTCACCGTGGGAAGCCAGACCTGTGGCCAAGCCCGTGACTTGGCCACGGGAGGCCAGACCTGTGGACAAGCCCTAGACATGCCCATGGCTTGGCCACAGGGCTAGCTTCGCACAGCTAAGTCACGGTGTGGAATGTGACTTGGTCGTGGGAAGCCAACCCTGTGGCCAAGCCGTGGGCATGCCCACGAATTGGCCACCGGGCTATCCCCCCACGGCCAAGTCACAGTCCCACAGGGTCCAAGAAATTTTCTTAATTGAAAATTGAAAATGTAAATTAAAAATTATAACTAAAAATTATAACTAAAATGAAATTTGTAATTTTTATAATTTCTTGGTCACTATGGGACTATGACTTGGCCGTGAGTGGCCAGCCCTGTGGCCAAGCTGTGGGCACTGCCATGGATTGGCCATAGGGTTGGCCTCCCGTGACCAAATCACAGTCCCAATGGACTGTGGTGTGCCCACAACTTGGTCACAAGGCTGGCCACCCACGACCAAATCACTGTCTGACAGGGGCCAAGAAATTATTAAATTTACAAATTGAAATTGTAAATTAAAAATTAACCATACAGTTCAAAAATTAAAACTAAAAATATATACTAGAATTTAGAAATTTACCTGGAGTTTGGCGCGCCCACACGATCCCTACGCTCACAGACAACTTGCACTCACAGACAACCTGCCTTCACAACTGGTGCTCACGACCTCTGCTCTCAAGAAACGGTAACAAAATTTGTAAAATGTTTCCAAATCAATGTGTGGTTGATATATAAACAATATTTCGGCTGAAAAATAGTTCGGCCGAACAATTGTTTGGATGAAAAAGTATTTCGACCGAACAATATTTCAGCTGAAAGAGGATTGCCGAAAAGAAAATATCTAGCTGACTAAATTTTACACGCAAATAGAGGGTGCAGTTATTGCACCGTTCGATTTGAAGTTTCATTTTTTGGCCAAAAAACAGTTCGGCTAAAAATAATATCTTTCGGCCGAAAAATAATATTAGTTCGGACGAAAAAAGGTTTTTAGGAATTTTGGAGACCCGATTGCCACGAAAGTGTAACCCACCTCCGTGATTGCACCCATAAGCGTGAATGTTCATATTATTCATCATTATGATACATATATATATAAATACATTGATGTGACCCTTGGATTTGTATTCCAATAGATCTCTTGGAATCCCAATGATCAATACAATTGCTTGACCTTTCACATTTCATCAAGTTCGTAACCATAATGGATTACATTTCCAACACAACTGACATGGATTTTGGGCCATAAACAACTTAATATGGTATCATTTTAGTTTCTCCATGATAAGTGGTATTATAACACCATTTTGCAATATTATGTTTCCTTTTTGAAGAAAAACATTTCAAATGGGTTTATAAGAACTTGTTGACCACTTTTTTTCACGATTATCTTGGGGATGATGCACTATGCTCATTTTCAATTGGGTACCCTAAATTTTAAAGAACTCTTGCCAAAATTTGGTGGTGAATGTGGAATGTTAATATGATAGAATGAAAATGACCATGCCATATAAATTAAAAAATATGATTTACGAATACTTGGGAACCTAAGGAAGGTGTAAATGGGTGTGATAAAACCCAAAAATGAGCATATTTTTAAAGGTGGCTGACCACCACTATAATGGATAATTTGTTAGTATCTTTTAGCAGACCTAATTTGAGATACATGGAGATATAATTCCAGATCATTTTTGGAATCAATACAGGTTGTAGTTCCCCATGTATCTTCACCATCTCATCCTTGTTTCTTTGACACGTGTCATTGTTATGAAAATAATATATAATAATAAGTATAATTACATCATAAATAGTTAATGAATAATAATGAAGAGACGTTGACCTTTCACTGGGAAGGTGTCTCTTCATTATTATTCATTAACTATTTATGGTGTATTTATACTTATTATTATATATTATGTTCATAACAGTCATAGGTTTCTACAAAATTTTGGATGTCTATTTTCATGCCTTCCCTTTTTTTTAAACCAATTATTTTTACTAGAATAATTTGTTACCTTTATATTTCAAGGTATGTTTATATCATTCGTAACCTTTAGATGGGTTGGGATATTCTTGAATCCTTTGCAGGAGTTGAACCATATCATCATTTTATATCCATTCTTGATGGGCTTCCTCTAGACATTCTAGAATAGGTAAGGATAAGGAAAAAATGGTCATTCCTCGTCATATTTCCTTGATAAATCATTAGCAACCACATTTTATTTACATTTATTATATATGATATTATAATCATACCCAAGTATTTTAGTGACACACTTATGTTTCTTTGGTTATTATAAAAAAAATTCTAGAAATACTTTAGGCTATGATGGCCAGTCTTGATCTAGAAACACCTTCCTATGAGATATGGTCATGAAATGTCAATTACATCAAGGATATCCATCGTCTCTTTATAAATTATGATCTCACTACTACTTACTGGTAAATTTTCCTAACTTGTGATATCACTACTGCTTACTGGTGAATTCCAAGGGATGTCCTTCTTGCATCAATACTACACTAAGCTATCTAATCAAGGCATAACAATCCAAGGAAAAAGTATTATAAAAAGATGGAACTACTAGGACTAGAGTAGTGCATATGGAATACTTTAAGGTTGAGAATTCTTGCTCAGTAGCCTCACTCCATAGAAAGGCATTGTTTTTAGCAATTTTTATAAGGGAACAACATTTTTTTCATATTTTTTAACAAGCTCCATGTAGAAATCAATAATTCCTAAGAACCCATGCAAGTTCTTCAGGGTCTTAGGGTAGGACCAATCTTACATAGTTGTAATTTTCTTGGAATCTAATTGAACCCCATCTTAACTGACAATACAATCTAAGCATTAAACTTTTGAAGCACAAAAATCACATCTAGAATGTTTTAGGAATAAATAGTGGTACCATAGGAGTTGTAAGGATTTATCAATATGCTTGATATGGGGCTCACATGTTTTGTTGTAGAATAATATGTCATCAAAGTAGAACATCACAAAATTGTGTAGGAAGGGTCAAAAAATCTTGTTCATGAGGATTTAAAAGGTGAATGGATCATTGAAAATTCCAAAGGCATCACTAAAAACACATAATGACCTTCATGTTTCTGGAAATTTGTCTTAAGGATGTCTTCCTCCATATATATTTCCCAATGTCCTAAAAAAATACAATTTAGTGAATAATTTGGCTCCATGAATGTCATCCAAAAGATCATAAATAACCACAAAGATAAATTATTCCTTGATGGTGAACATATTGAGAGCCTTAAAATTGACACACCTGCACCAGTTGCCTTCTTTATTTAATACAATGACCATAGGTAATGCATATTGGCTAGTACTAGGAAATATGACTCTGAACTCTAATAGTTGTTGGATTATCTTTTATATTTCATTATTTTATGCAAAATAATACATGTAAGGACACACATTAGTTGGTTGACTACTTGGAACCAAGAACCAGGAGAATTTATTTCCTCAAGGAGGAACTCTACCCTATTTGGAACTATGGTGACCAATACATGAGATAGACAACTCTATGAAAGGAGAGAGACCAAATGATGTTGGAGTACATTAATATCTTTCATAGCTTGTGTTCAAATATGTGAATGAAATACTTTGAGTGACACTTGGTGTTGAAGTAGTGTAGTTTCCAACATAGATAAATCCAAATAGAGATGGATTTTGTTGGATAGGAATTTGGGATATAGTTTCGAGGAAAATCCTAAGTATGGAGGATGTGTGCTACAACAATAGAAAGAAGAGAAAGAAGGATCAAAGAGTGCAGTAAAGGTGGATTTAGGATTGAAGTGTGCAGAAAAAGATTGCTTGGAAGAGAAAATAAAGGGAATAAAGAAAGAGAATAAAGCAGGAGGATTAAGAGGGAGAAAAGGAAGGACAATAGGTTGACATGAAAAACCATATAGATTTTCAAAAGTAGGATGAACAATAGTCGGGCATTGAAAAGTAGCATGCAGACACAAAAGAAGGAAAATCATGCCCGAAAAATGAGTCAAAATGAGTTGTAATGAGTCAGAATGAGTTGTAATAGGGTTTTGGGGATAAGCAAGTTAGGTTTTGAGCCCTAGCTTCCATGTATAAATATATAATGGGTTAGGTAGAATAGGTTTTTGACACCTAGCGAAGAGACTAAGAGAATAGACTGAGTATGAGAAAGGAAGTCTATATCTGAGTGGAAAAGAAGAATTGCAGAGAGAGGATTGAATTGCAGAATGGATAGGCAAGATGGAGAGGGAGATATCATGGTGTATCTACTATAAGTGTAGTGGGAAAGATTGAGACAATTACAGAAAACATAATAAAGAATCCATTCATTCTGGATGTAGCCCAAATTTGGGTGAAACATGTTAACTCGGTGTCTTTATGTGTGGTATTCATGTTATTGTTTCATGCATGTTAGACTAGAACTATTTACTATATAATCACTGCACAATAGTTATTGATTTATGGTAAATAGTTTATGGTAATATGCATCACGATGGAACTACATAATATCAATTACTAACCAAGAAATACTAGGCACAGTATAATTTTCACATAATAGATAAGTAAGAATGAACATGATAGTCGCCCCCCATCCCCTCACTACTATAGAAACTCGGTTCCTATAGCCAGAGTAGATGCCTTGGGTGAGAGTTCACTTGCATGCAGGTGATGTTGAATGGGTCGATGTCTAAATGGTTTTATTGGTTATATAAATTGAACCTAGGCTCTTACAACCGCATGCCAACAAATGGTTATGTTGTCGAGACCCGAAATATGTGATTAAGGAAATGTTTTGGAGGCCAAATAAGAAAGAGATATTAGAATATCTAGAAGGGAAGGAACGAGAATTTTCTCAAAAAGATAATAGAAATCCTCAGATGAGAGATGAGATATGGATGCAAAGGTTTGTGTACACAAAGATGCATGATATTTTCTTTGGAGAATTTATGATTACTTTGAATGAGTGGTTATAAATATTAGTGGATATTACTAGAAGGTACCGAACTACAGCACTGAGAAACTAGACTCCTGAGTTGGTAAGGAAGATGAACTCTGTAAGTAATAAGAATTGTTGTGCAGTTGATTTCTAATTGGATAGTATATTAGGAGATTATATTACAAAATTTTCAATGGATTATATCCATTCATCCAGTGTTGGAGAGAGAGATTTCTTCAAGGGTCCATGCAGAAGGTTTATGAAATCATTGGGTAAGTGGATAAAGATGTTTTTGTGAAAAAAGTGCATGATGAAAATGGTGTATAATTGCTAAGGGGCTTCACGCACATAGGGTAATTGGGGGATGAAAAGAGGATAGTCTGAAGGTAGGAAAGAATGAAGGAAGATATGAAAAAGAAAGGGATCGACTAAGGATGAAGAGAACCGAAGAGGTTGTATGAGAAGAAGAAGATGAATTTTGAGTACTACATAGTGGAAGAAGGTACAAGAGTTGAAATACTAGGGATAGGAAAGGAGAGTCACATAGTGAGCCTGAGGGAAGATAGCCTTGTGCAATTGTCCATATCATAGAAATACCATACATAGAAGGAGAGGAAGATAATTCTCATTTCAAACATATAATAGAAGAGATAGTAAGTCCTACTCAAACTATATCCTTTGTCTATTCCACAACCTCTTGTGTTACACATTATTTTCATCACCCCTATGACCGTTAATGATGTAAACCTATATGTTGTCTTCAGAGGGATCAGTGGCCTGAATTCTTGAGGAAAGAAGGGAGAATAACCTTTCCTGAGAGATGAAATCATATTTTCCTTTGTAAAAACCCTAGTAAGGAGGATCGTCACACTTGGCCTACAAAGTCATCACACTTTTCTCAATTCTAGGGGTGTGATGATTTGTGTATGTTGGAAAAACTAGCATCTTATTGATGCTTCTAGAAGGATAAGCTTTTCTAGTGAGGTGGCCACCGATCAGTTTGGATATTACTCGCTTTTTTTATTTAGTGGGATCATCCTAACCTCCTCACCTTATCATCTTCAGGTTATAAAAGGAGAGGATCTCTCATGGAGAAAGTTGGATTGGATTGAGTTGGCTAGATTTTCGTGTGAGCTTGAGTTGTTTTGTAGCTTGGGAAATTATCTTTGAAAAGTTGGCTAAAGCTTGATTGAATAGTAATTGGAGTAGCTATCATATCTACAATCATAGAATCTGTGGATCAAAAGTGTGTGTGAAGCAAGGGACCTTACAACATCAAGGCCTTGGTTGTATTCTCCTTTTCATATTTCTAATACAACAATATATTTCTTTCCCATAAAATTGTCTTTATTTTACTGTATGACTCCTTGATCACATACATAGGTTTTGTTGAGTATACATTGTTTCTTTCATTTTGTTGGATTATGTCTATTTATAGGTTCATCATCCCATAAGCCTTGGAATGAAGTGAGGATGACACTAGTGAGGACAAACAACGTTTAAAAGGTATGTCATTTATCTCTTGTTAGTTAGTATGCTTGATAATTAAAACAAGGGGAAAGTTTTATATTCTATATTTTTTTGTTCTAGTTTCGAGGTGAAACTAGGGAGATTTGTTTGTGTCTGCACTTATCGATTAGTCTGATAAGATATTGTGTGTCACCTAGATAGGAAATCACATTTTAGGATTTTTCAAAAGAACTTATAGTTAGCAAGGTAGGACAGAGTAGTTCTAATGAGAATAGTGGGAGCAATGCGACGAGTTAGATTCAAACAACATCTCCTAGGGGAGGTACTACAAAAAACAACATGGTAGGGGTAGGATACATCCTAAGGCTATTTGAGTTCTAGGGAGTTGGGTCAGAATACCCATAACAACATCTATTTGTCTGTGAGACAATTTGGGATGTAAAGAATGCCCAAAATGATGTTGCAAAGATTACGCAGTTGGAAACAACATTTAGAGGCCGCAAATTAGTCTAGTACATGAAACTGTATAGTACCACACCTATAGGACAAGCCGGGATGTTAAAAAAAATTAGACAAGAATTGTTGAAAGAGTTCAAGAAGCCAAAATATAAGTCGCAATACATCACAGAATTGAAAGAAATCAAGCATGTGCAAAATGAGTCAGTGTGGGACTATGATCAAAGTTTTAAGGATTTTATGGGTAGACTGACATTTCAAATACTTGGTCAATAACACCAATAATTTTTTATTGAAATACTTTTACCACACATTTGTAGGTCGTTTATTCAATAGAAAGTTTCATCCCATCCTGAAGCATTGGAGATCACAATAAAATTGGAAGAATCCCCTATAGGAGACAATGATGGGATGGCACAAGTCTAGACATAGTTAGCTTCCTTGAAAATTCAGTTGGAAAAACTGACAAAAGGGAAGGGGAAATAGGAACAAGTCTAGTGTACTAAGTGTAGGAATGAGGGCCAACATAAGGAAAAATGCCTATTATTTGCACAGTATTTGGTGACCAGAACACTTAATCCATTACCAGAAGGGGGATATTGTGAAATATGTAACAAGTGGAGACACCTTCTGACTGAGTGTACATTACTACAGAAATACCAAAGTACACAAAGGAAATTATTTTGCAACTTTTGCAGGTTATTCAAGAATGAAGAGAAGGATTTATGTGCATTTGATTTGATCATAGAGTGAACTTTGGATATGTATATGATTTAGGATGAGAATGTTGTGAAAGAAAGAGGTTGTCCACTATATAATAATCAGAGAGGTTTTAACCCAGGAAACAGAGGAAATTTTGGCAAAGGTCAAGGTAGAGTAATTTTTGGCAAAGGAGGTAGAGTACCAATAATATTCTACATTTTTAATCAACTGGGACACTTAGCTCATGATTTGTTGAATCCATGTACAACCTAAACATACTATAGAGCACTAGATCATGCAATAGAATATTTCCCTCAACTACTTGTGAAATGGTAGGAAAGAGGGAATCAGACCCAGAACCCAAATCAAAACATCCAAAAGATATCAGTCGAGAAATACAATGAAGGACCTATAATTGCAGTTGTTATGCATGGAGGAACTAGATCAGGGGATAATGTGATGAATGGAGGAAAGATATATGAGAAATGGGTAAGGAAATCAGCAAGACCTATGCCAACATTTGACCCTCAAAAAGAAACAAAGGCATATCAAATGGAAATAAAAGAGATACTCCGACCAGAATGGGTAATATTAACATCGTCTGTGCCTCCTATCTGTGATCGTACTATGCTAGAGAAGCCACTAGGGAACGTAAGTAATTTAATAGAGTTTTTGATAAGTTGTGTAGAGTTGATGAAAGATGAAACTTTGTTGAATGTAATAAATGAAATGATTGATCATTTCATGCAATAAAGGGAATTTCCGACCGCAGAAAGGGTAGTGAATCAGGTATTTCACAAAAAGAGGACCAGTGGAGAATTCAAATTAAGTGCGCGGATTAGGGAATACAATGTGGATAACGTTATTTTAGACTTGGTTTCCAATTTGAATGTATTACCAAATAATACATGGTAAATGATGGGGAGACCCAAGTTGATTTGGTATCCTAATCATCTAAGGTTGGAAAACTAGCACAATATAGTACCAATTGGTCTATTGATGAGAATACTTGTGAATATAGATGGAGTGCACATTGTAGAAGATCTAAACTCATTGAGATCATGGATGCTAGTCATCCATATCCAACATTGATGGGACTAGAATGGTCCTTTGATAATCAAGTGATCATTAATCTAGATAGGAGGGAGATGATATTCGAGGTAGGAGACTTAAAAGTTACTACACCATTGGACCCGATAGAAGGAAAGAGATACATAGAGCCAACAAGAGGAAATGAAATTGACAACCTATATAATATGACTAGGTGGATGGATGATTATGTTAACCCCACTGTATATGGCGTGCTAAGTTGGAGAAGTATTAGCTCATGTGCATTAGACTCAGAGGAAGTTCTAGAACATGGGCAGTATAGGATGCATGAAGTATCAACTTAACGATGTGCATGCATAATGCTATCATTGTGTTGGACCTATGCCAACATTTGACCCTCAATAAGAATCATATATGTATCAAAGGAAAATAAAAGAGATACTCAAACCATATTAGGTAACATCAACATCGTTTGTTCCTCCTATCTGTGATCATACTATGCCAGAGAAGCCACTGGGGAAAGTAAGTACTTTAAGAGAGTTTTTGATAAGTTGCACAGAGTTGATGAAAGATGAAAATGCATTGAATGCAATATATGAAATGATTGACCATTTCATGCAAGAAAGGGAATTTCCAACTGCACAAAAGGTAGTGAATCAGGTACTACACAAAAAGAGGACTAGTGGAGAATTCATATTAAGTGCACAGATTAGGGAATATAATGTGGATAATGTTATTTTAGACTTGGGCTTCAATGTGAATGCATTACCAAAGAATACATGGGAAATGATGGGGAGACCCAAGTTGATTTGGTATCCTATCTAGATAAGGTTGGAAAACCAACACAAGATAGTACCAATTGGTCAATTGATGAGAGTACCTATCAATATACATGGAGTGCGCAATGTAGAAAATTTCAAAGTCATTTAGATCATGGATTATAGTTATCCATATCCAACACTAATGGGACTAGAATGGTTCT
>JASDQU010379072.1:0-11263 GCA_032191745.1 Picea mariana | reverse complement strand
CCTATTATGATTTATTACTTCCCCCCCAACTAAAAAATTGGTTGAGTTTTAGTTAACTTAATTAATGAAGTAGTTCAACTACTTCAACCAATTCTAATTTGCTTAAAGGCAAAAGGAAAGGGAGGAACAAGAGGAGGATAGAAGGAGAAGCATACTAAGGTTTGCTCTTTGAGTTTATGTTGAGATAGTTCAGTTTTCATTCATTCTTTAATTTATCACAAGCCTAATTCTTTTTTATGATAGCAGGGTCTTATTGTAGACAACAAGATTCAGGGTTGAATTACATCATTCAGACACTTGTTTTTTAGAGGTGTTGATCTATCTTTGATAGTCTATGTAGACTTGTCTGTTTGTGAATTAGTTTTCATGACTGACAAAGGCTATTGTGCGGAGTCGAGTGGGAAACAATCTGTGGCAAGTTGATCCAGCTTTTAGAGTTCAGTTTTTTATTTTCTGTAAGAGGTCCTTTTGTATGTTTCATCGGGGACGTCTAAGTTTGACTTTGGTCCAAAACTTCTTCACGAAATTTTGTAAAGAGAATGACTCTTTGATGAATTGGAATGAAATAAATGATTGCTTTATGTCTCATCTGTCTTGATTATCATCTTGGTGTCTTTACTTCTATCTCTACATTTATTTCAACAACTGTTATATTCAGAAAATTACATAAACAATGAATTTTCCAGCAAACTTTTATTTATAAAAAGACTAACCTAAGCACTTGTAATCAATACTTGTGAGTTAGGATATTATTTTTGATGACTATAAACATAGGGTGACATTCCTGTCTATTTTTCTTTAGCCAAGCAAAATATGAAAATGCTTGAGTAAGATCATTTCATATATTTTCCTCAACTGGGAGCATTGATATATATACTATTGATTTATGGACAGTCATTTTCTAGTTTGGAAAATGGTCCAGGATGGGCAGTTCCTTTCCAGTTCGGAAAGTGGCTTGACATTTTTTACGGACAAGCATTTTCCAGTTCGGAAAATGGTCCAGATCGGACAGTCATTTTCGTGATGAAAATGGTCCGATAGATTGTTGATGTACCATAGACAACGATTCCTCTTGTGTCCAATGTGGGGGAATGGTCTAGGGTAGTCATTATTCTTGGCAATCACTCTCAGTAGTGGTCAAGTAGAATGGTCTACCTCGCCGGGCAATCATTTTTTCGAAGTTCACAATTGTGAGCATCTTCGAAGAATGGTCTGTTTTGGAGGTGGGTACAGGACATTCATTTCCTTAGGAAATGGTCCAGATAATCATTCCCTAGGGCATACTCATTCTCTCCATGTTGCATTGTTTTTAGTGCCGGAGGAATGACCCAGTTAAGTGAATGGTCCAGGTTCAACAATCATGGACAGACATTCCCTAGGGAAGACTCATTCTCTCCAGGTTGTACTATGTTTAGTGCCGGAGGAATGGCCCAGTTAGGTGAATGGTCTAGGCTCAGAAATCAAGGATAGTTATTCTTCCATGCTTGGGAAGAATAGTCTAGATAGCCCATGGTTGATGATTTTGTTGTATGAGGGCAGATGCTCTTCCTGATCTCATAGATGTGAGTGGAAGAATGGCCCATATGACTCAGTTTATATCATGATATTGTTTCTGTGTAGGTTGATATCAGATGATATGATTGCTATGAAGACTGTATGTCTCTGGACAATAGATGTATGCTACTGTGGTGGATGTGTTCCATTGCTTGTGACTATGTGTCATTGATTAAGTATTTGTGTGCTACTTGGTGTGGTTGTGTACCATTGGATAATAGTTATGTACTACTATGGATAGACACAGTTGTGTTCTATCAGATGACATTGTACTAATTGTCATGGAGATTATCTAGTTGGATAATATTGACGATGCTCGTGATTTGATCATGAGATAACCTATGTGGCTATGATGATGTTATCAGTTGAATGGTCTGTTTGTGCTCAAGACCATTACCTTTTATACCTCCCTAGCTAGGAGGGAGTGTTGATATTATGGTAGTTGCGGGAGGAATTAACCTCCATTTGTGACCTTTGATGAGATTAGAATATTTCGGAAGCAAGAAGAACCCTAAAAGACTTGGACATAAACCTAGAAGTAAAGTCGGCTAAAGAGAATACTTTATATTAAGTCTTTAGCACCCAGAAAGAGAAGTCGACCCAGACAACCTGGAAAGAACAACATAAATATAAGGTGCCAGAACTCATTTGATACACACAAGTCTAAACTGAAGAAATCCAGTAGTGCGCAAGTCTGGGAAGCAGCTGCAACTACAGTTACTGCAACCTATAATTTCGGTCTTTCTGGGTTGGACTTTTTGATCAGTCTTGGTTATCTTTGCTTGGTGCATTAGCCTTGGTTGGCTATTAATTTGCTACCAGAATTCTTCTCTGTCAAGGTCAAGGTACTCGGGGGTGCATTCATGCCTATGGTTGGGTGACAATATTGTTATATTGTTTATGGTTAAACGAGCACACCCACTTTTCTAACAGCTATGACATACCTCCATCGTAAAAATTACACGAGGTAATATCTTCAATGGCTTGTTGTAGATATTCCATTGCGGAGATACACTACGAGTTGGCATGGCCGGAAAATTGTACCATTTGAAGCACCCCGTTGTAGAGAGGGATATTTAATGATTATTTTCACTCTATACCAGCAAGTCCAAGGATTAGATGTGGATTCACATTTGAATTTGGAGTTCCTCCCTAGCTTGCATTATAACTTCTATCCGTTAGGATTTGGGATTGAACGCGACATTATCCCTGTAGCTACCATCAATTTTATAGCTAATTGAAAGGTCGAAGGCATTCACTTAAATAGCAATTGACATTCATTCTTTTGGCATTGGCAGTGTCGCCTCATTTCCTATCCCCATCACAAAAGACATTGTCAACAATTTAACAGATTTTGGATTCGGCCCCGTTATCCACGACCAACTTCTAAAATCAAATCCTTATATTGTTTGCCATATCTATCATTGCTTCGCTCAATACATGACCCAGGCACAAGGCTGGAATGACACATAATAGTCGGTCTTCTGGCAGATTGCAAAATCTTCTTTGTGGAGGTTCCGAACATGGACAACCTTCCGAACCAGGCGTTTCAAGAGCCATCACTTCCTCCTTCCTGAGCATTACAACACTCAGTTTCTTACTAGATGACTCTCACTGGTCCACGAGCTTCCCGTATTGACTGTTATTTTGGCAGTCTTTACTCCCCGTGTCGTTAGATTCTGACTAGCTTATAGAAGTGAACTGTTTACTGGTGATCCTACTTTTGTCTCCTAGTCCAGCTTGTGCGCTACAGATCTGCCTTTCCCTGACTGTCCCAGCCTTCCAGACCTTCTTTCCCACTAACTCGAACCGGCTGCCCTGTCATTTTCGAGAGACCCTGCTTACCCCACTGTGTCTTTTAAAATGGATGTTATGACAGACTATCTGATGAAACTGTCCGACGAGCTGATCTGGAAACAGGAAGGCTTATTCGAAAAGGTGGACTCATATGCAAAAAGTCAGACATCTTTTTTAAATAAACCTCCTGCACCTTCTGTTCCCGCCGAGACTCCCTCCGCACCAGTCCCCCCCCCTCTGACTTTAACTGGTGTACAAACTGTCCCAGACAGACCACTCCCTATCCCTTCTCCACTCCTGGACACTAAAAAAGCCTCCACACCTACTGTTAGAGCTCCACACAAACGAAAGGTGTGGAAAGCTTCCAAAAACACAAAGCGCTTAGTGCTGGGCGACGACGTTGGCCTAGAGGACCTTTGTAAAATGTCTACCAGCGCACTGGTGGGTCGAGTCTCTTACAAGAGTTTAAGCAGACAGCCTCTGGAGGAGTGGATTCAGTCATCGTGGTTACCTCTACTAGGTTACTCACCGGAGGTTCTTTTCCTTAAAAAAGGGTGGCTTTGTTTCATCTGTAAGTCACCTGATGATGCTTCTCTGCTACTCTCTTCCTTTTGGACCTACGGGGGTAGCAGCATAATGCTGAAGAGATGGATATTGGCCTTCAACCCTGACTCTAATTACTTCCAGCTCCGTCACCTCTGGGTCCTTCTCCCGAGATTACCATTACATCTCTGGAATGAAGGATCTTTAAGAGCTATTGGAAACGCTCTTGGTCAGTTTATTTCCCTTGATGCACAGTCTCTAAAGAGTCCATCGAGGAAGATGGGCAAGGTTCTGGTTGAAATAGACATCACAGCAGGATTGCCGGAAAAGCTGGATATAGTTTGGCGTGGACGAACTCATCAACAGTCCTTAGACTACCTTGGGCTCCCGTTCCGCTGCAACTTATGTCGGGAAACGGGCCATCTCCGACAAACATGCCCTGGTAAGTTTTCGAGTCACTGTTCTGAAGAGGATGAGCTTCTCCTGAACCCACCGGACTACACTGAAGCCGACCCATCCCTGGCTTATCTGGATTCGAACCCGGCTCCCAGCCCTTCCTTACTGGATCAGGACGATAAACCGATTACCAAACTAAGGCATCTTTGCCCGTCCCTCTATCACACACTCTCTGCACCTGAAAAAGAAGACATAAACAACTTCCGTTGGCTCTCCAACTGCCCAGGTGAAGAGACTTCCCCTCTCCAAACCGATCTACCCTCCACTCTATAATCGACTGTCCCCACCTCTCTCTGCTCGACACAGTGTACTGGTGAAACTTCTCTCACCCCAGACTCTTCCGCCGACCCCTCCCTCCCCATTCCTACTTCCTCGACCGTGCTTCCCTGCTCTTTTCCTCCATCGCTGACTACACATTTAGTCTCACAGGAGCTCCCTGGTTATAGTTAGTCGGAAGAGGAGGAAAATGCTCTCCTAGACGCTCTAAGGCCCTCTTCACCCTCCTCATTATACCTGAGTTCCATTACTCATCTACCTATATATCGGGGCAAAGAAATCATTTCTGCGACAACCGAAGCTGGCACTTCAAACTCAAAACAAGTGGATACAAAGACCTTTGCTTGGTCACGAGGTATTGCTACTGAAATTTCCCCTCTACAAACTCGAAGTTCCAGGAAGAAAAAGGAGGTTCAAAGCACTTAGCAACTGGATTCAATATTGCCCACTCTGGATGGTAAGGCCCTTAGAGCAATGAAGGCCTTGGCACGATCAAAGTAATGATCGTGCTCTCTCTGAACATTAGAGGGATCGGAGGCACCCTTAAGACTGCCTCCTTCCGAAGATTGCTGGCGCGTACGAAGCCCGATCTCATCTTCCTTCAAGAGACCCTCTCAGCCGACAACAAAGCTAGAGATTTTGTTCACCAGTTCCGACCCTCCTGGTTCTCAGCGGCGGTGAGCTCCTTAGGTACATCCGGAGGTTTGTTGGTGGCTTGGGACCCCAGCCTCTTTGCACTGAAACCCTCCCTGTCGCGTGGGGGTTTACTGTTACGGGGCTACTGTTTAGCCACAAATATGGATTTGGCACTGCTCAACATATACGGACCCTGTTCGGAAAAAACACCCTTCTGGTCACAGCTTGTTGTTAGCGGTCTTCTCTCTTTAACTAATATCATCGTAGGAGGTGACCTGAATCTCTTCTTTGAGGCCGATGAATCATGGGGAGGTGCAAACTTGTTGGAACCTTCTAGAGCCCGTTACAAAGAGATTTTCGCCACAAACAATCTTATGGACATTCGACCGACCATTCTATCCCCAACTTGGCAAAATGGTAGGACTGGTCCGAATGCAATTGCAAGGAGGCTGGACCGTTTTTTTGTGGCAGCTGATTTATTGGCCTCTATTGGACAGTCATCTTCGTGGGTGGAGTTCCCCTTCTTCTCCGACCACGCACCGGTTCTTCTACAGCTGAGGCTCACTGAGCTTCCCAAATCTTCCCCGTTCAAGTTTAATCATTCCTGGCTCTCAATGGCGGATTACATTGAGCTCGTTAAAGTGACATGGACGGACTAGCTTTTCAACTCAGAAGTCAATCCATAGACTCGACTTGTGTGGAAGTTAAAGGTCCTCAAAACTAAGACCAAGCAATGGTTCCATTTGAAACAGATAGAAGACCAAGCCCGATTGCTCTCACTGGAGGCGAAGATCTCCAATCTCACCTACAGATCTACTAATTTATCCTGGATGGTGGAAGAGTTGGATAGGTTAAATCGACTTGAAGCCAACAGAGCTTCTTTATTAAGTGCTGAGGAATTTGCTTGGAGGCTCCAAAGCCAGGCAACTTGGCTTAAATGTGAAGATTCAAACTCCAAATTCTTTCACAAGGTTTCCAGCCACAACAGACACAAAAAGATGATCTGGACTATCAAAAACAGTGGATTTGATATTCGGGGGCAGGAAGCCATAAAAGAAGAGGCCGTCACACATTTTACACATCAGTACAGAGCTACAGGTACGCACAAACTCCAGGATAAAGGGTCTACCGCCTGTCTCTTCCCTCGATTGGTTTCCGGAGATGAAGCCGAAACTCTTTTTAAGCCTGTCACACTTGCTGAGATTAAAGATATACTTATACATTTCAAAACTGAGCGAAGCCTAGGGCCAGATGGATGGACTTCAGAATTTTTTTGTTTCTTTTTTGAGCTTGTAGGAGAGGAGCTTCTACAAATGGTGGAGGACACCCGTTTAAAAGGAAAGATTGCTGGAGGTATAAATTCAACGTTCCTGGTCTTGATCCCGAAAGATAGCAGCCCAATCTCTTTCAACAACTTCCGTCCGATATCACTTTGCAATCTCATTTACAAGATTATCTCCAAGGTAATCTCCAACAGAATAAAACCCTTTCTCGGAAGGAGTCTCTCTGCGGAACAACTGGGATTCTTGAAGGGCAGAAGAATCCATGATGCGATCGGAGCCGCCCATGAATGCTTACACAGTATCAAACAGAAAAATCTAAAGGCGCTAATCATGAAACTGGACCTCAAAAAAGCATTCGACTGCATTGATTGGGATTTTTTGAGGCTAGTCCTCCACGTGGTGGGTTTTGGAGACAAGTTCATAAATTGGACTCTTTCTTGTGTTACAAGTGCTAATATTGTTGTGTTAATCAATGGTGATCCTGCTAATTTCTTCAAAAGTGAGAGAGGACTTCGATAGGGATGTCCACTCTCCCCTTATCTATTCATCTTGATAATGGAAGGACTCAACATTCTTCTCTCTAAAAGCTTCTCCGAGCATAAAATTTCGGGCATTAAGGTATCAAAACTCGTTAAGATTGTCCATCTGATGTTTGTAGATGATGTTCTTCTTATGTCCAATGCTGATCCTGTGGAATGGCAATTTATCCTAGAGGTGCTTCAGCGCTTCTGCTTGGTTTCTGGTTTATCCATTAATCTCTCTAAATCATCAGTTCACCACTGGGGTCTTTCTGATACCGAACTCCATCTTCTCAAAGTCTCTATCCCTCTCACCTTTAAGAATCTGAGTGAAGGCTTCACCTATTTGGGTTTCCATATGAAGCTGGGAGCCACATCCCCTGGAGACTGGCGTTGGCTAGTGGCCACTTTCGAAAGAAAAATCGGCTTCTGGTGTAATAAGTGGCTGTCATTAGGTGGACGGCTTATCCTGGTCCAATCTGTTCTCCAGAGCCTGGCAGTTTACTGGATGATGCTGGAGCGGGTTCCTCTTAAGATAATCACTTCTCTGCGTAGATTAGCGTTTAATTTTCTGTGGGGTGGAAATGCTGGCAAAAATTGTATCCATCTTTGTAGTCGGCAGTCCCTTTCTAAATCGAGAAGGGAAGGGTGATGGGGCCTCAAAAATCTCTTCACTTTCAATGTGGCCCTTCTGGCCAGTTCCTTCTGGAGAGCTATCTCCAATGACAGTATTTGGAATAAAATTATCATTGATAAGTATCTTGACTCCAAGTCGCTCCTTCCGCAAACCATCTTTCCAGCTGAAGAGGGCCTCTCCTTTCTGGAAAGGCCTGGTGGCATCATCTCCAGTTATTCTCCATTGGCTCCGCTGGAAGCCTGGTGAGGGATCGGATATACTTATTGGCAGGGATATGATTCTTGGACTGGGGGACCGTTCCATTCTATCTCCATCGATGAGACTCCACCTCCAGGCAAATAATATTACTACTCTCGCTCAGATAAGATCTTTGACAGGTGCGTCCCCTCTGCCAGACGTTTGGATGACCGACAACAATCTCTTACTGAGCGAACTGCTTGCATCAGAATGGATTAGATTCACCACAGCTCTTAAAAGTGTCGGAATTACACTGAGGGTCGAGCCGGATGTTCTGTTGTGGGCCGGCGGTGATGAATCGGGTTTGATTACTATAAAAAATCTTTATCTCGCCCTTCAGAAACAGCTTATCTCTGACCCAGTATTGTCGTGGATCCACAAGCTTTGGAAGTTGCATTTGCCACTCAAACTTAAATTATTTTCCTGGCTGATCGGTAAAGATAAGCTTCTCACCTGGGAAGCATTACAAAGGAGAGGCTGGGTGGGGCCGAGTATCTGTTTACTCTGCAAAAATGCCCCCAAGGACCTGCATCATCTCTTGATGTATTGCCCGTTTTCAAAAGAAGTCTGGCACCGATCTACAAAGCATTTTGCTCTTCCGATTACCTGGTGCGGCTCCTCCATCACAGAAAGCTTCCCACATTGGTTCACTCTTAAATCGGCCCCTCCTAGTCTGGTGGTCCATTTCAGCTGGCAATTCTGGTTAGAGAGAAATAGAGTGATTTTTGAGGATGCCTAGCCTTCTTTGTCAAAGGTATTCCACAAGATTCTGACCTCTTTCAACTGGCAACCAATCACAGACAGAAGTTCCCCTCATCGCGCTATGACTTTTGACTTGGCCGAGGGTCACACCATAGCGTTTTTTTATCGAGTTGCACAGTCAAATGGCTCCTGTTGCGGCGCTGGAGGCTTCTTCAAATCACACCAGTCCAGAATCACAAACTGGTTCATCAACTGTGGAGCCGACACAAATACAAAAGCTGAGCTTTTGGGTTTATGGGCCACGCTCACTCTCGCTGCTCTATGGTCTATCAACGACCTACACGTCCAGGGAGACTCGAAAGTTATTATTGATTGGATTTCAAATAAGTGCAAGCTCAACTCCATCCATTTAGAAGGCTGGATGCAAAAAACGAGAGATCTTTCACAGCGCTTCTCCAATATCAACTTTCTTCACGTTTCTCGCTCACATAATAGGGCAGCTGATGCACTCTCTAAGAGGGCCCTAACCGAAGTGGAAGGGAGGCTCTCGGTCTATCACTGTGATAGAGGGATCGAGAGCCCCATTACCTTTTTAAATATTTTTGAATGATGCTGCCAGCCCACTTTTCTGCAGCACTGAAATCTGTCCCAGGATTTTGATCAATGGTTGACGTTGGGAAGTCTTCGTCTCTCGTTATTTATTCACTCAATCACAAGCATGGAAAGCTAATTTTATCACTGTTGTTTATTGATTGTATGGGTCCTCAATGCTAGTGCATTATGACCAAAAACTGACTACAGACCTCCTTTGTAAATGAATTTATTCGCTATATAAATTCGAGAATTTTTTTTTTTTGGAAAAAAAAAAGGTGAACTAAAATTTTGGGGTCGCTTAACCTTTTCTTTGTTTACAACATCGTCACTTCATAATTCAAGCATGTATGAAAACATGTATTTGAAATCCCCAAGATATCGTGCAACCGTACCTAAACCTGTTGATATGGTTATCTACGAGGAACTATCGATAAGTGCAAGGGCATGAGCATTTGACCATCTCAAGTGAAACCCTAGGCAAGGATGAGATTCACACATAGATTTCGTTCAAGGATTTCACACAGACCAAGATGAAATGAAATACTGACGAGAGATGAGGGTTTCCGAGAGCCAAACGATAGAACCAAGGCATGCAGAGGATAACTAGGGAGCAAAATAATGGGTCAGAGGGACGTTTTTTGCATGTGAGGGGAGAGGAAATACCTAGATAGACCGATGGACAAACTAACCCAAAGAAATTTCTGACATGAGGGAATGAATCAGGAATGCAAGAAAATGAATGGCAGAATTCCCAGAGGCACATAGAAACATTTATGGCAGAGGCATATCTAGAGATTAAATGTTTGTGGCAGACTAACAGGAAAAGGGGCGTAGACTAACAGGCTGATAGGCAGAGAGAGGGAATTTCTAGATACACTCAGATGCTATGGACAACTACCATAGCAAATCAGGCTTAAAAAAATATATAGGCTTTGATACCACTATTGGACACACGAATTTAGATAAGCGTCCATGGGCATTTATTATTCGTATGATACATGTATAAGTACATTGATGTGACCCTTGGATTCGTATTCCAAGAGGTCTCTTGGACTCCCTACAATGGTTATGTCTTGTGACATTTCATATTCCTTCTTCGAGTAACCCTAAACGGATTACGTTTTCAACATTATGCACCAACCTACTGGATACACCAATCCCCACTGCTAAGAACCAACTTGGAAAGAAACACCAATATATTCGTTTGAGAAACACCAACCCTCATGTTACAACTTCTTCTTTAGTGCATATGACTTCTTCAAACAATTATGAACATTCGCATCGACTTCACCAGATCCACTCCTTACTTATTCTCATATATATTCTTATTTTCGCAACTCTCTTTTTCTCATAATGATATTCAATCTTCGCTCATGTATATATATATATATATATATATATATATATATATATCCTCTTCAAATGTTTTCCTTTGTATATAAGGATATTACATTTTTTCTCACACACTTTTACCTCTAATGCTTCTTCCTTTTATACCTCTTTATGCATCTTCATGAAGAGTGGTGATGATTCTAAGAGACACGTCAACCGTTAATAAAATAATTAATTTCCTTTTTTATCTCCCAAATAAGAGCCCATGGTTTTGGTAACCCATGGTATTTGCATGGTAAATCTTTCTTTACCAGATTATTTGTACATAAAGGTATTTACACAAAAGGTCAATGACAATATAACTATCATATATCTTCTTTGACATCAATGACAATATGTTCAACTTTAACATGTTGACATTCAATGCATCTTGCAATGTATTCTACAATATCTTTTTTCATTCCATACCAATAATATTGTTTCCTTGTTGTAGCAATCATCTTTTGGTATCTTAGGTGTCCCGAGTATGGTTTCTTGTGTATTTCATCCACAATGAGCGTTTTTAGTTTTATTGAATTAGAAATGTATAGCCTATCCTCGTATGTCAACAATCCTTCTTGAATCATCTAGTAACCATTGCATATTTGTTTAGGTTGTTCCAACAACAATCCATTTCTTACTTGAATAAAGTGTTCATC
>JASDQU010379067.1:9582-20162 GCA_032191745.1 Picea mariana | reverse complement strand
GAAATACAGGGGATGGACACTTTTTTCATCAATTTCATGGCTGAAACTTCCACCATTACTGACCCGGAACAACAATCCGAAATTATGAAATGCACGTAGTTGACAACCTTCTCTCAGTGCCCACATGCACATGACGAAAATCAAATATGGTCTCTTTACTTTGATGGGTCAAAATATAAGGAAGGAGCTAGTGTAGGGTGCGTGCTCCTCAACCCAACAGGTAACAAGACTTTGATTTCTTGTTGGTTAGAGTTCGAATGCACAAACAACACAGTAGAATACGAGGCACTCTTGCAAGGTCTCAGAAAAGAACTAGATTTGAACATTCAGAATTTGACTATCTTTGGTGATTCATAAATTGTGGTTAAATAGGTAAAAATACTATGCATTGTTTATCTCCACACCTTAAAATCTATCAGACTGAGGTATGGAATTTGATGAGCAAGTTTTCTGCGTTTAACATAAATTCTATTCCTAGATTGAATAATGGTGAGGCTGATTTGTTAGCTAACGTCACCTCAAAACTTTTTCCTATAGAGGGCCTATCTCCGAATGCATTTTACATTCAATTGTTGTTTAGACCATCCGTCCCGGACAACATCACAAATTGGAGAGTCTTTGATGACGATCAACAGATCATCAATTTTCTGCACATGGAAGAGACTTTCTAGGGTGCAGTGATCGATGAAGGTACTCATGACGATAACCTTCACGATTTTACGGTAATACCAGATCCAAGAGCCTCGGAGTATGCATCAGACATGGTAAACTCTATCCCAAAATCTGTGGTTAGATTAGAAAATTTTTATGATCTTCACGATAAGTTTAGAAAATCAGTAAATTGTAAAATGAATAGTTCTTCCTTGACACATGAAAAAGTAAATTTGGGAACTAAAGACAACCCACAGTGCATCAATTTGTGGTTGGGATGTTCTAGGAAGAAAAGGTAGAATTTATTAAGTTGTTTAATGAATTCAAAGATGTCTTTGCATGGACATACGACAACCTAAAAACCTTTGATCCTAACATCATACAACACATTATTCCCATGAAACCCCAAACCCAACCTTTTCAACAGAAGTTAGGAAAGATGCACCCAACACTCGAACCAACAATCAAGAAGGAATTAAACAAACTCCTGAATGCTAAAATAATCTTCCCAATAAGGCACAAACAGTGGGTCTCTAATCTTGTCCCTGTGAGGAAGAAGAGTGGTGAAATATGACTATGTGTCGATTTCCGAAATCTCAACCGAACGTCTGATAAAGACAACTACCCTGTCCCTCCCATGGAGTAGATCCTTCAACAGGTATCTGGTTCTGAAATATTATCCTTGTTGGATAGTTTTTCAGGGTATAACTAAGTCCTTATGTCTCCCCCAGACCAGCTCAAAACTACTTTCTGTACCCCATGGGGCACCTACGCTTATAGAAAGATGCCCTTTGGGTTCATAAATGTCGGTGCCACTTTTCAGAGAGCGATGGATATCGCTTTCCGCATATTAATAAATCAATCTATAGTAGTTTACCTAGATGACGTCACTGTCTTCTCAAAAAATAAAGGAGATCATCTAGCTCATTTAAGATCTGTTCTACAGTGATGTCGTAAGTACGACATTTCTTTAAATCCTAAAAAAGCTTTCTTCACAGTAGAATAAGGTAAGCTCCTCGGATTCATTGTATCAAATGAAGGGATGATTATTGACCCTAAAAGGACCCAAGTGATTTCGAAACTTCCCCCTCCCTTATAAAAAAATTCGATGCAATCTTTCTTAGGACAGATAAACTTTGTTAGGAGATTCGTCCCCAGTTTTTCAAAAATGGTGAGACCATTACAAAATTTAATAAAAAAGGATGTACAGTACCATTGGGGACCTTTAGAAATTTAGTCTTTTGATTCAATAAAAAAGGCTATAGTAGACGCTCCTTCTTTAATGAGCCCTTATTTTTCGCAAGACTTCGCCCTCTACACGTTTGCCTCTGACTGGTCTTACGTTGTTGTCCTAACTCAAAAGAATGATTATGCTGAAATCTAGGACAAAAATCATTGTCCCTTACCCTGCTGTCAGAAATTTGTTAGTACAGAAAGAACTAGGTGAAAAAAGGGCAAACTGGGTCACATCCTTACAAGAATATGACATAGAAATCACCCCAGCACAAATTGTTAGAGGCCAAGGTTTATGTAAGCTGGTGGTTGATTCAACTATAGGACAACAAAATGAAATTGATATGTTAATACCAGATCAACACTATCAAAATCAAATATGTTGTGCAAAAAACCTTACCAGTCCCTAGTAGGACGAAATCAAGTTCTGTCTTACTCACAGATCAGCTCCCTGTCACCTTGACCCCCAAAAAAGGAGAGCACTAAGATTAAAATCTGCTTCTTTTCAGTTGATTCATGGTATTTTGTTTCACCAAAATTTCAATGGAATACTTATGTGTTGTCTTGAAAAGGATGAAGCAGAAAAATTCTTATTGGAGTTACATGTAGGGGAAGCTGGTGGGAATTTTGGCGGAGACACCACTGCTCACAAGGTATTAAGAGTAGGTTATTACTGGCCTACCCTTTTCAAATACGCTCATGCCTTATGCTGCAAGTGTGTAATTTGTCAAAAGGCATCTGGATGAATACAGAAATGAACATTCCCACTGCAACCATTTTCGGTAGAATCCCCTTTTCAACAGTGGGGCCTGGATATTATAGGACCAATCAATCTGACATCCTCGTAGAAGCATAAATACAGAATAACAGCTACGGATTATTTCACCAGGTGGTATGAGGCCACCCCATTAAAAGATGTAAATACTAGCCAGGTAATATCCTTCCTGAATTCAAATATCATCACTCGTTTCGGTATTCCTGAATGCCTAGTATTTGACAATGCTTCCTATTTTTCGTCTCTTGAAATGAGTGATTTCTCTCTAGAAAAAGGAATAAAATTAAAGTACTCTGCCAGCTATTACCCCCAAGGCAATGGATTGGCAGAGTCAACTAATAAAAACCTGATCAAAATCATCAAGAGAACAGTCTCTGAAAACCTAAAAAACTGGCATAATGCACTATTGAACGCGATCTGGGCTGACAAGGTAATTCCTAAAACTGTTGTTGGTAATTCCCCCTTTTTTCTCTTTTACGGTAGGGAATCAATTCTTCCACCACATGTCCTTCTTCCATCTCTGCAGTTATCATAGAAAGTGTAGGAAGAACAATGTCCTCCCTTGGAGAGTCGAATTAATGCTTTGTTAAAGTTAGAGGAATTAAGGGCTCAAGAAAAATGAAAATTGGATCAACATCAACTCATTGTTAAAAACTGGTTTGATTCCAATTCTGCCTCTGACAGAAATTTTTAGGTAGCTGACCTTGTCCTAAAGTGGGACAAACCTCATGAGGTAAAAGGAGAGCATACTAAGTTTAAGATGTTGTGGTTGGGACCATTTTTAATTGCTGAGAAACTGGGTCCCAGTTCCTTTCGCTTGCAGAATTTAGAGGGATAGCTAGACACCTTCTTGGTGAATGGCCAAGCTCTCAAAAAGTACTTCACCTGATGACGCTCCCATACACCCTTTGTAAATATTTCATGTTTTTTTTTACTTGTTGTTTCTTTTTCTTTTCTGGTTTGTTTTGGTTTTCATTTCTGCTTATTTGTCTTTCTTTTGAAACACACATACCTGCACCACGAGTTAGCTGAGACAAAGAAAACAAAAAACTTCCCCTCGAAAATAACTGTTGAAAATTGTCAGAACATCAATTGTTGTATTTCTCTGAAATTGTAGACTTGTTATAGATGAGTTTTTTTGTTTAAAAAACATTTTCTTAGTTTCAATTTGTGAAAGTATTCACGACCATCTATAAAAATATTTTTACACTGTCCCTGTTCTTTAAGAGAGAAACTCAACGATGTCTCCCTATTTTTGAAAGTTGGTTCTATTAATGAAATATTTTTGGATCTTGATGAAGGACAACACAAAAAATTTTAAGGTCTGTAAAATATCAAAATGTGTTAAAAAAACCAAATTTTCAGCGTCACCCCGCTCTATTGAATATTTTAAAAACTATAATATAAATAAACTCTCAGAGAGCTATGGGAAGTGTTTGTAAACCTGCTGGGACACTGAACAGGTCTGTTGGTAGTGGGTAAATGCATGCATGATGCCAAGATAACTCCACCGGGGTACTGAACAGGCCCACTGGCAGCGAAGCAATGTCAAGTAAAAGAAAATTCTCAAATATGGATTTCATTTTGGCCTTAAACGTCCTTCGTTCTGATTTGAAATTTCTTAACAAGATACAAACATCAGAGTGGGTTAATTGACATCCCTGTCGAGGCTATGGATGACTACTGGAAGCAGCGGCCCTGTCAATAGTATTGGAGATTTTAACTTAACATCATGGCTTTCTTTTGACAAGTTTGTCACTAGTTTTCGTTTCTTTAAAAATAAAAGTTGTCTGAAACAGGAATGCATTATGATTATTTGAGATGTTCAAATGGATTTTTGGTTGCTCTTCGATTTGAAGTTTTTCAGATTTTCATAACCTGAACCCATCCATGTAATAGAGATAACTGCTTCTCCCATCATGTTTCCATTGTTGGCTTCAATAATATAATTGCTATTTTTATTAAATAATCTACATAGCTGCCTACACAGGGTCTTGAAATTTTATTACTCTTCGTGAGCAGTTTCCTAAATGACAGTCGTAAATCATCACTTTTTACTTGTCATCTATTCATGCTACGTTTTCATGACTGAAAGCATGAAAACTTGCGATTGTAATTACCATTTTGTTTTAAAKTTTCATTGAAGGMAAATGGTYTATTTAATTTGTTATGGAGTTTTGATTCCTTGCCATGAAGATATTACTCCTTTTTGTTTTTGACCCTTCCAATTCTAAGCATGCCTAAGAGATTGATAGTTTTAAAAAAACATCCCCACCATTCGATTTTTTGTATTGATTTTGGTTTCATTTTTTATCACATTTCTTTCATGAAACTTTTGACTATTCGATTTTTGTAAACTTACCCAACTTTGAAATCAAAACATGTTGTGTGCACTTATGTTGTTTTGAGTACATTGGTCCTAGCTTGTACTCAATACCAAGGTGGCATGTGATGTACATATTTCCATTACTTCTTAGTATGGTCTCGGGTTTCACAAAACTCTTCACAGGCATTTTCATTAAATACCCTTCCCATCGTTTGAGTCATTACAACATGTATTGTTAGGCTCGAGGCTATGGCTCTATTTCATTTTTGCAAACCCTACCTGTATGTTATGCATTGATTACCCTCCCATATAGTATGGATCCAGTGGTAAGGATTGAACCGAGCGGTATCCAAACCGTGCTCTCATAGGATAATTCTAGGGGGGATTTGGAAAGGAATGGCTAGCATATTTTCATCAAAACGTTTCAGGGTTTTAATCTTCAGGTCACCCAAGAGTTCACCTTAAACTTTGATGGTTGTAGGGAAAAATTTGGTGATGTGCAATTGGAAGTAACCAAAGAGTTCCCGAGTCAAGCCAAAGGATTGCCAGTGGTTGGTTAGAAATGGTTTAAAAACGTGAAAGTGGAGGAAGTCCCTTGGACCCTACTATTTACATCGCGAACAATAACCAGCTGTGATAGAAGTATGCCAATTTCGTTCCTGAAAACTCATTTATTCTCTGTAGTAAAGCAATGTATCACATGTGAGGGATGGTTCGAACTGGTTTTTCAATACCATTTACACCTGCCTATTAGTTTTATTGGTTTTCCGTTGAATATGCAATATTACCTACTCATAAGTCTATATAAAATGGGGAAAAGATTTAAGAAACAAGGGTCAGACTCAAGTATTTTTCATGATGGCCTGATCAAAATCATCCTCATGCATCAATTAGAGTCGCAAAATGACTATTGGAATTCGTTTATTACATGAAATGGTTTTGGTAACCCTGAATTGGGAGAAGTAGATAAGCTAGTCATTGAGGAAACCCTTGTTAACCCGATGGCCTCTCTTCCACCTCCCCAGGCTTGTGATTTCCCCCCTAACATTGAACCCTCGAGCTACCCTAAGGTCATTCAACAGGACATTCAATCGGTTATACATCCAAAGGATTGTATTAAAACTGTGAAGAAACCTACATGAAAGAAGTTAAAAGGTAATGTTGATGTCAATTTCAAAAAAAAAAGAGTTGGTCGGCTAATTCCTCAAAGTCTTTGAAAAAGGACAAATTATTGTGTAGATTCCATCAACATGATTGAGGTTAACAAAAGATCAGACTCTGAAATTGACAAATTCCTTGCAGAAGAAGACCCTGTGTCATTCGGGCTATACCCTGACCAACCCTATAACTTTGTTGATAATTTGCCTTCTTGTCTAAAAGGAAACCCAAAGTTTCCTGGTATCCAACTCTGCGAAAAATATTCCATCCGTATGGAGGATTCTCCGACTCGTAATGTTGTTCATTCTAATGCAATTAGGTTATTTGGTTTGATTGAATAAACTATTTTTATTATTAAGATTAGCCTGTTTTATTTATTCAATAAAATGAGATTGCATTTGCTATTATAACTAGCTACAGAATTGCAAGATTCTGTAGCGAGTTAAGAAAATTCAAATTGTTTGATTTGATGATAGAAAACATATCTGAGATCTCTCTATTTTCTTTTGCTTTTAGAATAATTCAGTAGCCCATGATTTCAAAGATGATATGAAGAACTTTTAATATTTCCAAGTCATATCTATTATGTATTTTGAATAAATAGAATTAGATTGTTGTTAGTTTTTCGATATGTAGTGAAATCGGTGGTTGCATCCCCCTTTATTTTTGAAACCAATTTGATCTTATTAAAAGGAAACGGTTATGTTTTCTGAGACCTATATAAATATATCATTTTGTATACATTGGATCATCTCGTCCTGGGGCAAGAGTATGGGCGTTTTATCACAAACTTGAATGGAACATAATGCATGTTACAACTTTAGCTTTTCTATATGATGTTTTGATTCAAGTTATGTTTATTTCAATTTGATAATAGATGGTGATTGTTTTAGTCATCATGATTTATTTCTATCCATATCTTATGTTTCAGATAAAATACACAGTGATCATCTATCCAATTTAAATTATGAGATTTATCTCTAATTTCTTTTGAATATTTACATTCAAGTTCTTACAAGAAGATTTATCTCGTCATAGTTACTTGCAAAACATAAAAATCACTGTGACTGTGTCCATTATATGTTCTATTATCATAACTCAATTTTCACATTCGTTTCACGTTTGTTTTGGAACAATCATAAGATCTGTTGTAGGTTTACTTCTCAGATAAGGTGGTTGGATATCCCCTATTGAACAGACATTGGATGCGTTAATATGTTAGTCTGTTATTTTATTTTGTTTGTTTGTTTATTTTAGAATTTTTTTATATATATGGTATGATTTCCATTACCTATAATTTTTTGTTCGATTAAGTAAGTTTAATATTTGATTTCATGAATCTATACATCCAAGAAAACAAACCAAAAAAATTAAATAGTATTTTCACTTTCTTTATTATTGTTGTTAAAGGAACGAATTTACATTTCATTTTTATGAGTTTAGATTAAAACTCATGTTTTGTACTGATTGTATATAGAATTATTAAACACATGTTATTTAAATAAATTGTACACATATATATTTAACTGTACATATATATTTTAGTGATTGTTATTTATTAAGTATTGTATTTTCTATCGTTATTTTTCTCTTTCTTTAGAACTTAGAACGGACAACGGAGCCGCTAAACCCATCGGAGTGAATTAATCCAAACGACTTGGGTTAATTAGAAAACCCCGAACCGGATTCACTCTTCCAGTTGACGAGCGGTCAATTTCACCCGTCAACAGTTGGAGAACCTTTCGAGGGACCATTTTTGTTACTTGATCGGTTCGATATCTACTAATACGACATACCATTTTTTTTTTTTGACGCATGTTGTCCATAATATATAATATGATCACCAGGACATGCATCTATACTTTGATACTCCATTCCAATGTTTTTCCTAATGGCATGCAAATATCAATATGTGCGAGGTAAAATATTTGACGAGGGTAACAAAAATTCACCTAACAATTTAAAACATAAAAAAAAAATAGTTAATGTAAAGAATAGGGATTGTAAATATTGCATTTTTAGTTTACACATTAATTAACACTAAAAAAATGGGGAATAGTCAACCTTTATGTAGATGTGAAGTAACATATTACATACCTTAGGATCTGTGGCATACAAGTGTTAGACAAATGATTCGTAACTTTCAAATTCACCAACAACAATGTAGTGGAGAGAATATTTTCTCTTCACCCTTAATAAAGTCATTTATTTTCCATTTCAATCAAAGGTTCATCATAAATACCATCACTACTGTCCCCATGATCCTCATCTGGATGAACGAATAATTCTTGAATCATTTGATTTGTCTCATCATCTTGAACTATGTTATTATTGTCATCTACTTCCATGGGATCATTAACTTGATCTTCATTATCTTCTTCAATTTCTTCATCTTGTACTACAACATCATTTATGCTACTACTTGGTGCTTTCTGCATAATATTAGGGGGAAAATCTAACTTTATAATTACAAACAATCATGAAAAATTAGTTCATGTGTAAATCATTATAAAAATTTGAGAATACAATAAATATTAAAACAAATAATGAATGTATATACCATCGGATGATATTCATTTGATCCCCCATCCATGTACCCATATTTTCTACAATGTTTTCTAGCTGTTGCTATTAAAACTCTTTCAAGACGTCTAGTACAACAATTTTTGCAAGGGAAATAACATTTACCGTCACCCTTTTCACCCTCTTTAATTCTTTTCCCAACTCTGATGTTTTCTGACATTCTTCCCCACATACTTATACTGGAAACAATACCTGTTTTTTCTTCACCGAGAAGACCCGCAAACCCTTTTTGAAGTGTCGTTATTATAGAAAACTTGTCGCAACATCCGTCAAATGCAACATATTTATAGATTTTATAACGTCGCAATTCCAATGTTAAAAAAACATAAGTGACCATTAGTATTTTGAGTTGGTCAACATACTAAGGTGACCATTGGAGGTGGAAAACCTAGTTTCCAAAATGTCGCAATTGTGACAAAAATCTTCACAAACATGGCAAGAGAGATGTCTATGTCACAAATGTGGCAAGAGCGATGACTAGGTGGAAAATGTGGCAAGAGAAACGTTAACGTGGAAAGAGAGACATCAATGTGGAAAGAGAGGCATCAACGTGGAAATACCGACGTTAACGGGCAATATGATTTTTTTTTTTTTAATTTCCTCTATTTTGTGAGAATATGGACAATTTTGTCCATAACGCTGCAAATAGAATGTCGAAAGTTTTACAATATGTACTAGTGAAGGAGTGAAAATTCCAGTTGGCCAGTTTGTTCTCAAGTTTGAACTTGAGGTCTTCCCAAGTGGAATTTTTGATAGAATTCTACACTAGTGGGGCTCCCATATGTTTAGAGGGTAGGGAACATATTTTAAATCCCATAATTCTGGCAGTGTTAGTTTGAAAAACAATGTCAGTATTAAATAAAAAAATAATAAGCTTACCATAATTGGTGGAGGTTCTGGAGGCTTCCATGAATTCAATGAGGACTTTCTTGATGGCTTGAGATTCAATGATATTAGGGGTTCCCATAAGCATTGTGTCATTGAAAAATTATTGATGCATAACCAAAAAGTATTCTCTAAAGTGGAAGAGGTTGTGAAGTTTGTTGGAAGCCACCACAACTTTAAGAGATTTTCCCATCCCTTTTTCGATTAGGATGAAGAGGAAAGGGAAAATAGCATATCCCTGTTGAATTAAATGAGAGGGTAAGAATGTTTCCATAGGAGATCCATTGATAAGAGTCAAGAATAATGTAGTGGAAGTGAGAGAAAAAATCAATCTTGTCCCAGAGTCCGAGAAGCCAAAGGGCAAGAGAGTGTGATGTATGTATTTCCAGCTCAATTTGTCAAACAATTTGAGCATGTCTAGCTTAATTAGAATTCTAGAAGTTTTGGTGGGATTGAGAGAGTGAATCATTTAATGTGATATAATTATTCCATATAGGATTTGGAATCCTTCCACATAGCCCATTTTTTCCTTGGAGATAACCTTGGGTAGAATGGGTTTGAGTAGATTAGCAATTACTTTGGTAATTATTTTATAGGCCACACTGCAGAGAGAGAGATCGGTCTAAAATTGTTGGGGTCTTCTTCTTTATCTTCCCTGGGAATGAGAGTAAGGAAGGTGGCATTCAAAGCAGTGAGGACAACAGAATAACGTCTAGAATCTTCTACAAACTCCCAAACATCCTACTTAATAATAGGCCAACAAGCTTTAAAAAAATATGTGGTAATTCCATCAGGTCTCAAGGACTTTCCTTTGGACATCTCCATGATTTCTCTCTTAATTTCCTCAAGAGTGGTGGGATTGAGGAGATCATCATTATGTTTAGGAAAGACCAATTTTGGGATATTGCATGTTATTTTTTTGATAGGCTCAATTATGTCTTGTTGTGGTTCTATGAGCAGAGTTTGAAA
>JASDQU010379065.1:0-11263 GCA_032191745.1 Picea mariana | reverse complement strand
GCTATGACCTTTTCTCCATGTCCAGCCTCCTCTTCAACTATAGAATCACTGAAATCTCTAGCATCGACTCCGCGTCTCTGAGCTGTCTCCATGTCTTCGAGTCTTGCTCAGAGATCTCTCATCTGTCTCTCCATTTCTGGATTGACTACCTGCTTGCCTCTTCTTCTCACCTCCCTATCTTCTGGATCAGGTGACTGCCTTTCTCTTCTTGGCGGCATGGCGAATTTACTCCCTCTCTTCTGCTACAGAAAGCAAAGAGATATTCCCACTCTGATACCACTTGATCGCAGCCACACTCCTCGGAGCATGCCTGCTCACACAGGATCTTCTTCCCTTTTGGCCCGAAGAACTCCAAGGTTCTTTACTTCCCTGTCAGGAAGTCTGCACCCACAAATTCTCTTCGGTGTGATCCCCCTTTCTTAAGTTATCGGAGGATCGAAACTCGCTACTTCACAAGTTCACTGTCAACCTCTAGGTTCTCGACTCCCCGGGACCTGATATGTCAGTCAATGCTGACTTCCTCTCGCCTTGTCGGGACTTCTGTCCTTATCATGGTTTTTCCACTCGCGACGCCAAACACTTGGGTTTACAACTCCCAATACCCGAGNGCATTGTCGGGACTTCTGTCCTTATCATGGTTTTTCCACTCGCGACGCCAAACACTTGGGTTTACAACTCCCAATACCCGAGACGCCAAAACTCGCGGTCTCTCTCCCTCGCGACTTCGCTACTCGCGAGGTCAAATAACTTCCACGTCGACTCCCGATGTTCGAGACGCCGAAACTTGCGATCTTTCTCCCTCGCAACTTCACTTCTCGCGAGGTCAAATAACTTTTACGTCGACTCCTGATATACGATATCACGAGTAGATCTGACGGTCCTCGTGACTCGGATCGATAGCTCCTGCCCTCCTGAGCTTTGAACCTCTTCCACACCTGCACTGTAACCTCCTTGCTCCTCTGCACGATCCAATAGCCCGCGGAGCTTCACAAAATCTCCTCAGAGAAATTCGCCCGTCCGTTTCTTCCTTGTACAATCCACGAAATGACAAACCGTTTTCCTCAGAGCTCGTCACCCTGCGCGTAACTTACAACGCTTCTTGCCGACTTCTGCGACACAACTTGTCTGAGCTATCCTTCAACAAATTCAAAGGCTTATCCCTCCTAAGCTTTCCACAACTTTGAGTCTTCTCGGGATACCTTTTTCACGCACTCCTTGCAGCAAACCTTCACGATGTCTAAGTGTTGAAGTTCCTCGACTCTGCGCACACCTGCAGCAGCAGTCTTCCAATACTCTACTCAGAATCGCAACTCTGAGACTTCTTCTGGCCTACGCACTCCTTGCATGGCACTGTGCCTAACTGCACCTTCGAGGGAATGAGAACAAAATCTAACTCCAATTGAACCCTTCTGTCAACGCACTCCTTGCGGACAAATTCGACTGCACTCCTTGCAGGAATCCTCTGGCTCAATTAGAGAAATAATTGAAACTCATTCACTTCTCCCCTCAAACTTCAATTCGACCATGAAATCACATACACAGCGTATAAAAGAAAATGTATGATAGGAAGCAAACATTCATGAGCATAACATCAATACATATACAGAGAATCAGACACAAACCATGAATTTGAATCAAAGATTTCTCTTATTAATTCAAATATCTGTACATGGATGTTCCTCATACAGTTCTCTACATGCTCTTCTCTTCTGAATGCTCTGAATAATATTACAATGTACAATGAGGGTGTCTATATCCCGTTCTCCCTCTTGCACTCTAAAGCTATCAAATCTAAATTAAATATTCTATCTACCAGCATTAACTATATTAAATGCTGACTATCTACCTAAGGACGAGAGCTATCCACTCAAGGTCCATTACAATATACAAGTGCGCTTCATTAAATCCACACATTAATGTTTGCGCAACAATATCAAGGTGTTTTCAAAATTGTGTGTTGACGCTGTCCTGCTGCCTTTCACTTCCCACGCTGGCTCGCTTAATGTGTTGGCGATGCTCCTACATCAACTTTCATAAACTCATTCTGCAAATAGAATTACCAATCAAAATGATTAACAATTACCTAGGAATGAATTGTATGAAAACGATGTAACAATCAGTGGAAATAGAGTTTTAACAAGGTATATATAAAAACAATACTAACACACTACAAAAACTAATGGGTGAATCTTCTGAAGAAGGTGGGCCCTTTCCTTCTCACAAGATTCCCTAGAAATAAAAGGGATTAAGAAGTAATGCTCAGAATGATATTTTATTCATCTGTCAAATATGACAAGTTACAATATCCAAATTGAACACGCTCCTTCTCTGTGATTCCTTCTAGCTAAGCCTTTCGTAATCTCCCCTCTAATGCTAATTTCCCCACTATTTAAAGAGGAGAATCCTCTTAATACAATTAAGCATAAAATTACATGTGTACATACAAATCCTATTCTTAGTCTGATCTAATCTTCTATGTTGGAATAAGATATTCTGATCTCCCATAGCAAAATGTTGTTATAGTGGTTGGAATGGTGCTGGCTTGAGGTACAACTGTTGCGGCCGGTGTAACAGCTTCTTTATTTATCTTTCTTATTACTGTTGTTTGTAAAATACTGTTTCAGCATCGCAAATCACGGACTGTTTCAGCAACGAGATTTGCGTCCTGTTTGACTGTTTCTGCAACGTGGTCTCAAGCAGCAACGATGGTTGTAATGGTGATGGCTTAAGGTACAACTGTTGCGGCCAATGTAATAGCTCCTTCTTGTTACTGCTGTATGTGAAATGTTGTTTCAGCATCGCAAATCACAGACTGTTTCAGCAATGGGATTTGCGTACCGTTGACTATTTCAGCAATGTGGTCTTCAAGCAACAACAGTATATTAACTGCAGTTCAAACTGTTTCAGCAACTATATATTTCTGATTAATGGCTAAGTATGAGAGTAATGTAAAATTACATGTAAAACAAATTAAACATATAGCAAAGAGAAGAAACATTATATACCTTTCGAGAAATAGGTTAAGGTGATAATGTAGGCTTAAATATGAGTGGGAAAAGGATGTAATGATAGCAAAAAGTATGAGCAAAAAGTTACATTATAGGGTCCTAACAGGAGTAACATCTCATGAATCACTACAAATTGTTGAGATGATGACTTTCATGCACTTTGGACTAAGGATCTCATTTAAACTAGTGGTTTTAAACTTCTAATTGAATTGTACCAATGACCAATGAAAATGTCGTGATACATAACAACAACCCTTCATTTCTTTATATTCTAATAGTATTTGGGAGATTAGAAACACTCATTTCCTTATATTCCAAGAATATTTTGGAGATTAGAAACACCAATTGAGGTTGATTTAATGATGAACAGGTATTTAACAGCCTCTAATATCACATATTTCCATAGACTCTAATATCACATCCTTGCATCATATGTCCACTTACATTTACGTTTACTAAAAGACTTTTTGAAGTATTTATTTTCTAACAAAAAAACAAAATCCCCTAATCTTTGAACAACATAACCAATCTGATTCACTTGGATGTTTCCTTTTCCCTTCTTCAAGGGTATGCTAGTAATTAGAATGGAGATATTGGTATATATATGATATTATTAGTAAAGTGTTATTACAACAAGTGGAAGAGATGTTTAAATTGTTTTTAGTTGTTAGAATATTAATTTAAAAAAAAAATTTACCACTTAAAGAAGTCAATGCTCTCAAATCTAGGATAGAAGAGATGTTCAACTCTTCTTTGATTGGTGCAATAGTAATAAAAATAAAATTCTCAAGATAGAAGGGATCCAAATTAATTATAGGTAATGTTTATACAATAAAATCTTGATATAGAATAGATGTTCAACTCTTTTTTGGTTTGTGTGATAATGATAAAATAAAATGCTCAAAATGATGTGACAATAAAATAGAACCTTAAAATGGAAGAGATGATCAACTCTTCTTTAATTTTATCATGTAGTCATTAAAAAAATGCTAAATCTAGAAGAGATATTCACCTCAAAGTTCATATACCCTTAATAAAATAAAATCTCAAAATGAAAGAGATGTTTCTCACTTTTCTTTAATTTTGAGAAGAACAATTAAAACAAATATTCAAAATAAAAGAGATGTTCAATTCAACTTTAATTTATATAATGCTCGTAAAATAAAATAAAAATCGGAATGAGTTAAAATTTGAAACAATATATTATTACAATAGAAAATATAAAATATGTTTAACTTTTTTTAAAATTAATGCAATATTATTAAAATAAAATGGAAAATAATACTATTGAAAAAAGTAAGTGTTCAATGGAAATGGTGTTTAACAATTTTTTAGTTTAAAATAAAATGCTCACAATACAAGAGGTATACAACTCAATTTTGATTGGTGTAATGCTCAAAAACTCTTTTTGATTGGTGTAATGGTTGAAAAACACAAATAAAATATGGTTGAACCATATTTTATCTGTGTATTTTAAGAATGATCCTGAGTTTTTTATACATACCCCTTTTATAAATATTCTATTTGGAAATATGGTTGAAAATAATCAAAACAAGTCATCAAATTCTGGAATGTACTTTCAATGAAAAATAAAAAATTATGGAATGTACATATGCCACTTGTTTAAAAACATCGTAATGGTATTCCATCTTCAATTATTCATTCATGATCGACTTTGAACATTTTCCATTTTCTAATTTTTTTTTTTTTTATTGAACTTCTATTAACTTTATGCACGTTGCACATACCAAATGACTATATTAACAACTTGTGACATCTGACTGATAGTCTTGAAAGTGAACACGAGTATCAGTTTGATGGGTTTCTTGAAAAAAATATCCTTTCAATACAATGGATCCTCTTTCATATATAAAACCGATATCATCAAAATCTTCTAATAGGCTCATCTTTTGTTCTGTGCATTGCATCAAATAATATTTCATGTTTCCAGTGTTGTCTACAGGTGCAACCATGGAAAAAACATCTCCTGAAAATAATTGGATATATTGGACGACAAATAGTGCGTATTATATTATCACACAAGTACATCTACAAGTTATTTGAAAAAAATTAAACATAAAAATTACCTTCTCTAACAAGATCAGAAACTCTATCTCCATCAACTGACACTATAGTTTCATTTGATTCCATCTCCTCTGAGCTGGCAAGTGGAATTTTCCCTTTTACATTAAGTTCGGTATGTCTCCAAGCTTTAACATATTCTGCATTTTTGTTTTCACAAATATCTATGGATTCTGTGTCCTCTATGCAAAATAAACAAAAACAAGACTCATTTATTCTATCAAATGCAAACATATTTTGAAATTTTTTTGTTTTAATTGAATGTATTTTTCGTGTCCCAGGTATTGTACTGGTGTCATATGAGATTGATCTATTTACATCTTGGATTCCAACATACTAAAATAACCTGCACAAGACAAGAACTTGTTAACTTGAAATCTCTCAAGAAAATGATTGAAGTTTGAATATAAATTTGAACACGTTCAAATAAAAATATCCCGTGTACATGTGTAACATTTATATATAGACACATCTGCACACATCCCTTGACGAATTATATTCATGGCTTAGTGCCATTTTGCACCATTCAACAACTTGTTCAACGGATTCAAATCGATTTGCATGAGGGTTCATCTGATACCTTCAAAGTGCTTGTTTTATACATGCCCCTGCACCATCGTGATCTCCTTTTCCATGACCAGTCTAACAAAAATTCAAACAATGTGTAATATTTAATTTTTTATGAATACGACATAACCAATAGAATGATCATGAAGATTTGAATTGACCCGCACACCCATCTAACCATATCCAATGCCGATTGAATCTGATTTCACGTTCTTTCAATGGATCATAAAATTTATCAAAACAATGTTGTACATAATGTGTGTCGTGTGCTCGATCATCAGTTATATAAAAGTTATATTCTTTAATAACATGTTGATTGTTCTTGGTGATTTCTATGTTATCAAGACTCCGTTGAGAATTTCTATATAGAACGTGGGAAAATATCGTGACTTGATCATAATGATAATATTCCCTCTATATTTCATTTTGTGCAGCGAATGTGTAATTCTCTGCAAAATCAACTATAGACAAAATTGTCCCTGGTGGAAACAGTTCACGGGATTGTTTGAATTGTATATCTTTCCATCGATCTCTATGTTAATGCTTAGTGTATTTACAGATTTCTTCCTCAAACTTCTTCAAAAAATCTATCACACAGATTTTATCTACCTTCAAATCAATCCTTTTGGAAATAACATTTGAAGAATGTGGAGTCATGCTGTTGATATATTCATATCTCTTCCAATTGACTCTTATATTAAAAAATGAGTTATCATTCATATCAATATGATACTTTGAATGAAACAAACTTAGATTTCCACAACGATCACATTTATTTCCACCAACATATTGTTTTTTGTAAAATAAATCATCATCTTCTCTTTCACATAGAATTTCAGATATAAAAACACAGAATGTGGAAGGAGGAGGTAAACCTGGCCATAAAGTTTTACCAAAATCCAAAAACGTGTCATAATACAACTCAAATTCCACATGATAGCAACAACAACAAGTGTCATGAACAATCATGGGTCTAACAAACCATGGTTTTTGTTGCACAAATGTATTGATGAAAATTTTAACTTCTTTGCACTCTTCTTCGAACTTATTGAACAACTCTATTTGTGTCATTGGCAATATATGTTTTGGATGTTCTTCATATTTTTTTCCTACTATTCTTCATCGAAACACATCCCTTGTATGTGATGAAACATGAGATTTTTCCAACCAACAATTACAGGCCAATTCTTTAACATTTTCTGCAAGTCTATCTTTGTAGGGTTGTCTAGAAATTACTATCCAACAAGCCAATTCATCATTTACATCTATTTGGAATCGAAATTTTCTATGTTTGTGCAATGCTTTTCTTGATGTTCCCGTCGTTTTTTCCATGTGTCATGTCAAACGATATTTTATATTGCTAGATGAAATAACTATTGTTTGTATCGCTCTACGTGAAACACATACATCTTCTTTTCAAGATTTTACAAAAGATTTTAATACACTAGTTATATTGTTAAATACATTCTGTTTCACTTTTGTATCCTTTGTCGACTTTTGAATACCCAATAATGATGTAGCTTTTTTTAACTTTCTTGACATCATTAGACAAAGTAAAAGTTGAGCTTGTACTGTTATTGATTCATCTTTGAAAAAAATATTATACATATTCTTAGTTCGATATCTTATATAATGCTTAGCTTTTTTCTTCATTATCAACATTTTCTAATATTTCATCATCAATGTTGATAGATTCTCTTGCATATTTCAGTTTAAAGTTTATATTAAAAAACATAACCCGAACAAAAATTCACTAAACTATATATACTTGAGTGTTCATCTTGTATTATCTAAATTTATGTACATACCTATAGGTGATTCATCTTCTGCTTCAATTTCGGTCTCAACGTCTTCAGCATCAATTGCAGTTTCAATGCCTTCTGCTTCAATTTCAGTTTCAACGTCTTCTTCGACATTATGAAAAAAATCTATTTATGTTTTTTGAAAAACATCAAATTGTAATTACAATCAATTATATTATTTAAAATATTTTAAATTTGAATTCTATACTTTGAATTCTGTACTTTTTGAATACAGTCTCAATGTGTGTCGTGTGCTCGATCATCATATGTGCATGCATACCTGGTTGAACTTCTTCTTGTTGAAAATCTCTATTGACATTATCATCGTTTCTTTCTTCAATATTGCACATTCTCATTTCTTTCTCCAATAATTCTCTTTCCTTTGTTCGTTTTGGCGAGTATCATATCGAGTGCGATCAAATTTTCTCTTGTGCAAACTTTTGTTTCCCATGACTTTTATAGTTATCTATAAAAGATATGTTCAACAAAAAATTCACCTTGAAAAAATGCTCAACATTTATCTTTCAACACATAAATTGTTAATCCAATAAAAACTTGAACAAACATCAATTACCTTATTCAACAAAAAACAAAAAGATGATTCGAAACTTTGTTTAGGTTCTCTAGAAAACCATCATGTATTGATATCGATCCTCCGATTAAGCCTATGGAACATAGGGAAGAAATAAAGAAAAAAAACAATACAGCTGCAATCAGTAATAGAAATGCTTTGAAATCTCTATCCCTGAGCTCATATATGTCCTTCCATAGGATGAATTGTGTTAAATGTGTTAGACTGAAAGCGTATAAATACGTTTTGGTGCAAAATGAAATGATACGACATGTCTTTTCATTTTTTCCGACTGACAGAATTCACTCAACAAGCTTTCAGTGGAAAGAAGGTTTTTTCGGCCGAAAACCTTAAAAATTGTTCTCTTTTGAAGGTTTCCATTAAAAATTAGTCTTTCATATGAAATAATATTGTTTTGGCCGAAATATTATTTTGGCCGAAAACATGAAATTGAGACTGAAAACAAAAACCAGAGAATTTCCCCAAGCTTACCTGAACTTCAGAGGTTGCAGAATCCTGCAAATACTGAGAATTTGGTGTCGAAAATGACACCAACATTTCCAAAATTGAATCTAATTTCAATTCCTATAATTTGTTTTCATTTTCATTTTCATTATTTTTATATAATTTTATTTAATTTTTTTAAAAAATCATTGCATAATATTTTCAGCAGACATTATGATTCGGTGAAATGAAATATCGGTATCTCTAAAAATATACAGTGAAAAATTTAGAAAAAAATTATATTAAGATAGATACAATCTGCAACATGTGTTTAAAATCTGCAACATTTTCAGCTTGGTCAACTTCAAATTTTTTTAGAAATTATAATATTCATCCATTGGATTCAAAATTATAGTCATAATAAAATAGAGTCTCTATAGATTGTTGTAGTATATTTAATTTCTTAAAAACATAACATTAATAATAGATACATTGTTGTGGGAAAACATAACTCATTATCATTCCTTTCATGTTTAAGGAACATACTGTTAAACAATTGTCAAATTGACATATCAAATCTTAATAATAAAAACTTGAAAAATAGTCATTGGAAAGGTAACAAAATTCTTCACAACTCTTTTTTTTACTGTAAAGTAAAATTCTAAATAAAAAAAAATACTTTTGTATGTCGGAAGTTGAAGAAATTATGAAAATACAATTTTTTTCCTCATAAAACAAGCAAAAGTGTTACCCATCTTCATGATTTCAGCCTTTTCCATTTTGGCACTTTTTAAAAAAAATTCGGGTCCCAAACTTCCAGGGCCATTTTGAGGTATCAAACCCCCCAAAGGAAGATCGGATGAAAAAGTTACGCCCTTGGGAAGTTGACGTATCAACCATCCCCATTGGGGTTTGCAAACCTTTTTGTGTTTCATCTTTCGAGGTTAGGGTTTTCGATTTTCTTTATGCTAGAAAGGCCTTTGGAGCCTCATTTTAAACATCTTCTTCTTGCGAATGAGTGTATCCATCACATCTCTTATCATACATAATATGCCACCATTCGAGCGAGTTCATTCACTCTGTAATTTTACGGTTTCTATGCATTTCTTTCATTAATAAAAATTGTGCATTACTGTATCTCTGTGTTTCTGGAAATATAGATTTGTATTTACTTATTATATTCTAGCCTTCATTTCATTCCCAAAATAATCTGGATCATCAAGCCCAAGGTTGAGGATCTTTGTTTACACAAGTCATCGTTGAGCCCAAAGTTTTGTAATGACTGTTATTTTACCTACACTAGTGCATGTATACTGAGACATGTATCTACTTTGATGATTCATTGCCATCTTATTATTTCTTAGTCTTTGTTGACATGTGACTTATGATGGTTTTGATGCATATATGTATATGCAATTTTTTATGATGAGGCTTAAAGACTTTTCTTGGTTATGTATGAACAAATATATTTCTAATTCTCATAATGTTGGGCTATAATTTATGTCTTATTTAATTTCTTATTTGTGAATTTCAAATTAGCTCAATACTACTGAATCGTTGATTAATAAGTAAGTTGTTTATTCAAAATGAATTATATAATGTTGAATAAATTAAATATATGTACTATCGAATCGTGAATAACATTGTTCTAGGTTTAAAATTTATCAAAGACACTCAAATACATAGTAAGAAAGGGACACTAGGAGTTTTCACTAAAGAAAATCTTGAAGGGGAAATCATATTTAATCAATCCATTTCCATGTATGTTTGTATTATACAATTTAGATTCCTTTATATAGAGTAGATGACCATAAAAATTAAGTCATAATTAGATATTTGATTCAACCATATCCATGACTATCTGTCATAATATCTCTATGAATCTCTCCATTGATATTCACCCCTAATTTCTCTCTTTTGTACTCATCATTGTTTCAGACATAAACTTTTATGCATGGTCTACTTCATTAAAAATTTACAATGTAATTGATCAAGATTGGATCAGTATATTATTTGAAATCTATTTCGATGCTTTATGGGTGGAAAATTTGGAGGAATCAACTCATAGAGCCATTTTAGCAATTGGTCCAAATTTGGAAATTTGGGTCCAAAAAACCATCTAAAATATTCTGGAGCCATTTTAAGGAATTAAACGACACTTTCCACACCATCTATATTCTAAACACCAATATATTTCCAATCATGCAAGAATCACTTCAATTAGAGTTCATATGTGAAATTTATGCCTCACACACGTTGACCTACCCTATTGATCACCATGGTGAAAGTGGATGCCACGCCAGCCCCTATTACTTAAACATGTGGGGAAAGCCTGTTATAACCCTAAATTGCACCACACATGCTTACCTGGCATCAGGCCAACTCATATCCCTTCTTTGCCAAAACTCTGCTGAACAACTCTTTCAAAATCCTCTTGTGTAGAGGCCCATGCGTCCTAACCCATTACTGCATGTGTGTACATGCTGGTTGACTCACAACAGCCCGCATGTACCTACGAAAGCACGAAAAAATGAAAGTTTCCGATGGAACAAAAAGCTATGGGTGAGTTAACCGAAATTCCTGGCCATGCATGGTCAAGGGTTCGTCCAAAAACCTAGCTCCTTCTAGCCTATAAAAGAAGGGGTAGGGGTACCATTTGGAGAAGGAAAAAATATAGCAAAGAAACTCTGCCCATTTACATATTCCATTGTCCCAACCCTTTAGCCTTTCCTAATGCCAAAGGAGATTTAAAGCAAAGCAGTTGAAGGACAGAAGAAGAGGAGCCCAGG
>JASDQU010379059.1:0-11263 GCA_032191745.1 Picea mariana | reverse complement strand
TTCGTTCACGAAACCTCCAATCCTTAAATGTTCTTTGCCGTAACCGCCACCATCACACTTCTAAGTATGCAATAATTAAGCTTTACTTCTAAAAACTCACCATACAACACACATAGAGATTGTCATTAATGAGCGAAGATCTCGATGAGATTTTCCATTCGCATGCATTGAACCAACATTTTCGGGGGGTTATATTATCCCCTCCATTTGTTCATTTCAAGTAGTGTCTGGAGCAAACCAACATTTTCATAAACTACTGACAGCACCTCCACAACAGTTCTGTAGAGATACAATGAACATCTTCGGACCTAAAGACTAGAACCACCACAGTAACAAGGCATCGCTCCAACAACCTGCCATAGTAACAAAGCAACCCAAAGTTCTTCAAATAGACGAGGTTCATCCTAAAATTGATAGTTCTCACAAGCTTCCCGTGGAGAAGAAGGGAAAAAGAATTGTAGGGGAGGCGGACGAGCCTGAAATTGAGAGTGAAAACATGGATCTTGACGCCGATCTGGATAGCATATTATGCAACCTTGAACAACTGGGAGGTGCGATTCACCATAGCTACCCAATGGACATAGTTGATGCCGAAATTTTTGACGAAGATGAATCCTTTGTATTCCATAGTGCTGTTTTTGAAAGCGAATCTAAAAAATTAATTATTGAAAAAAGAGATGTAAAAAATAAGAAAAGAAAACATTGTTCAGAACTTGACCTTACCAATATGCAAGCGTCCAAAATCTCTGAACTTCACATGGCAACCAGAGATGCTCTTCATGATTCCATTAGAGTCATTGAGGCCAAGAATGCCAGACTAAAGGACCAGATCAAGGAATTAGAGGAAGCTTTGTTTCCTATGCGATTGCTTGGCAATCCTTTGGCAATAGCCATGCCTACAACTCCCTGCATCCATACACCAAACCTAAAAGGCTCCTCCACCTTCCTTGAATCGTGTAGAGAATATGTGGAGAAGAATATCAACAAAAGAATGTAACTGATTACTAAGGCCTGGGAAACATCACAAAATATGGAATCCCTGGGAAGTAGCACACATAACTTGCTCGAACTTCTGCAGAAGAATCTAAAAAATGAAGAAACTATCTATTTGCACACGATCATCCCTTTTGCCTTTCATGTCAACAACATGGCAAACACGACAAGAAGACAACATGACCTCCCGTCCAAAAAATGACTCACTCAATTAGAAGCATGCTGGAAAGAGAAGGTGAAGAACCTGTATCTGATTGTCCAATCATGTGAGCAAGAAATATCAAAGAAAGAAACAGTATTCACAAATCTTGCCAAAATAGACTTAGCCGGAAGGACCAATGACTTCCAGGACCCCATCTTAATCGTCAACTCATTGGCGTTAACCAACAAGCTTTCGCAAACCAAGTTGATAATTTTAAGGCATTGTCTTTAGAAATTTTTTACAGGATTCTTGAATATCATGAAGAACATGTGGACAACTGGCTAGTCCGCTATTCGGTACAGAATGGAGACATTCATCAGGCTTTGTGTAATATTTCTATTGATCTAAGAGAATTAGAAAATGAACTTTTTAGCATTAAAATCCGGAATGACATCAACGTCGCCCCCTTGAGAAGCTACATTGAAGAGAACTTGAAGCGGGTCGTCGACGAAATCCAACAAGAAAAGGCATCAACAAGAAAATAACAAAAGTACTTATATGGAACATCGCTATAAATACTTTGTTTATCAATCCAGTTATTCAAGCAGGTCTGAGACGAAAACCAATAGGAAAATGAATCAACAAGCAAATACCAAAAATACTTATGTGTACCATCGTTGTAAGTCTATACTTATAGTCCTTTCTTTATCAATCCAGTTATTCCACCTTTTCTGAATAAAAATCTATAGCCAAAGACTGATATCTTCCCATTTCTACTTTTCAGGTATTACACTCTATCATCTCCCACTTCTTCTTTTCACAGTCCTATTTCTTGTACATATTTCTCTTATGGTCCGCAAAAGCCCCAATCCTAGTCTATACGACAAACACATTTAAATTTCCAAGAATATGTAGCAAATTATTGTTTTTTCATATATTCCAAATAAAACTATTCTTTTGTCTCCTTATATATTTACGTGCTCCTAGATTTTCATCTTTAGCTATGCTGAATGTCAAAACATTCTGTTTATTTTATTTCAATTCTCTTTTTTCTGATGCATATCTTTTTCTGCTTCGTCATTTTCAAAATTAAATTTGAGATAAATCACTCATTCAAATTTGAGATATTGTATTTGACACACACACACACACACACATATATATTTTAAATTTCCAGGAATATGTAACACGCTTTTTAATTTTTTTATATAAATGTCATAAAATTGTGTTCAATACTTTTTTTCTACTCACACATATAGAGAGTATGTCATTTCTTGCATCTTTACCACCTGTCCTTCATGTTGCTTGCCACATCTGCACTACAATTTCAAGGCCCAAGTCCAATTGTGCTATTACATCAACACAAGGCCCTTAAAATTCAAATAGTCCACAAGTCCGCTTATCAATTTGTATATCACGGAACTCTGGGTGCTATTTGTAGGGCATAGAACAATAGAGCCCAAATTTTGAGCCTGCCAACCCGATAACCCGCGATCCAAAAAGTTCCTAAGTATGCAATGAGGACTCCATGCATGCTCTATAAAATCTCATGCCCATATTTTATAAAAGTACATATTTGGTATCTATAAAAGTTAATATGTACTTTATAAAAGTACATATTTCGTATGTATAATTTATGGTGTCCAGGAACCTATACTTTCATAAATTTCAATTTCTTTTTTGTCCAAGAGGCCTTCTTTTAAAGAAAACTAATTCGGCAATGCTAATTTAAAGAAAATGAACCTATGCAATAGACATTGCTACTATTCTATTGTATGCTAATTTTTTTGTGTCCAAGAACCTTTTAAATGTAATACTATTGTACACTAATTTTTTTTGTCCAAGTTCCCTTTAAATCTTGCCTATTCTATCAAAATTAGATACTAGGAACCTTCGTTGATGTAGTAGACATTAATAATTTCTAATAAATTTAAAATAAAACTAATTCGGGAATACTAAATTCTGCATGGATACCACATGTACTGAAACTTGCAACCTACGTGTCTGTACACGGTCGCATTTACTCCCATTCCAACCTGGCAGGGACTACATTGCCATGCAACACTTGTTAATTAAAACATTGAGAAAGCCAAGGTATTGAAACTTGAAAGAATAAATGGCAATAATCTACAGAGTTGGGTAGCCCTGCAAGACAACATTGTGCACAGTGAAATGTAGGAGAAAGTGTTCGATCCTATTCCTTTTTGGTTTATTATAATAATAATAAGTTGGCCACGTAATTCAAATTGAAGGTGCATTGAGGGTTTGTTGGTGTCACTCTGTAATAGTAGAACGAGCCTTTTACAGTGTTGAAAAAATCAGCCAAGTATTGTGTCATTGGTTACCTAGGGACTTTTGGTTACTCAATCCTAAGTATGTAGTCTGATAGGGACTTCAGTACCGTTGGTTTTTTAATGTGTCATTTTGCAATAAATAGGTAGTTATATTTTCAAAATCTATAAATGTTTGATTTGTTTCATTTGTTTGAATGAACATATTTTAAAACGTAGTGATATACTAACCAAAATTGAATAATAAATAAGGTTTGAATGTTAAATTAATATAAAACATTGAAAAATTAAATTTTAAAGTGAGTATATGATGGTTAAGATATTAATTATTTTAAATCATTTTTAATATTTAATTAGATTAATATAAAATATTGAAAATTAATATTGCCTTTTATAATATTATGTTTGTTGATAATATAATAAGAACCCCTTAGGTTAAGTAAAACCAATCTAAAATCTCTGATTACATCTAATTTGTTACATCATTTACTTCGATTAATATGAAACATTGAAAATTGAAATTGCGAGTAGACACATTGCTCGTTACAGATGACATTGCGAGTAGACACATTTTCGCTTAACTAATGTAACATTGCAAGGAGGTCAAAGGAAATCATTTATAGATAACGTTACAAAAGCATAAATCAATGAGTCTCGCGGTTGTAGTTTTTCCACATAATACACATAATCCATTGAACAAAATACGAGTCGAAGGAAAATGCTTGTCTTTTAGTGAATAAGAATTAACAATGTGACACAAACATTTGTATATGTGCTAGGCTAAGCTACCATGTTTCAATCATGATTCAAGTTAATTAAGGGATAAGCTACCCTAGGATTCTCATGCCTATGGTGTTAGTGATTGTCTAGGCTGGGTTGTTGTTCGATTCTTTTGGCTAAGGTTGATAGGATTATTTTTGCTAAACTATCATTAGATTCACATGCATCAATGTGTTTGTGATTATTTGAGCTAAGTTACCTAGATTCTCTAGTTTCCTACTTGAAACTATGTTCTTATCTACCCCGGATGGGGTGACCCCTGCCAATCATGTGTTACCTAGAACTCACTCAACCCGCGTAGTTAAGGCCCCTCGCCGCCAGCATCCCCCTCAGTCCTTTCACCATGCTTAACATTCAAGCTATGAGGGAGATAGTGCGCCAGGACAACAAGGGAAGATTAATGGTGCACATTCCGCACCAGTTATGGCTCACCGGAGCAGGTACAAGGCAACTGAGCGACATCAACTCAGTCTTCATGGCGCCTCACCCTCTCATCTCAATGGTTTTCATGGAGGTAAGCATTCACCGTGGCTATTTGATCCTGCATTTTCACTTGGATTTTCATTCCCCACCATAAATCTCTTTCCACTGGAGTCGAGCACCTGCTTCTGTTGATTTCACTTGCCCTTTGGTGCCTATGCATAGCCTATTTCTCACCATCTCTCTCTGCTGTGTTTATGCCATGCCACACGAAAGGGGCAAGCCCAAATGTGGGTCGGCCTACTATAGCTTTGTAGCCTGACATCGGTGTTCAGGCCCGCCCTCAGCCCCCTCTTTTCCTCCTAACCCGTTCACCAGTCCTGTCGGCCCTCCCCACTCTGGCCAAAGTTGGCATGATGATGCTCAACTTCCCCTTGACAATATGGAGCCAATGCCTCAAATATTTGACCCCATGATAACTTCTCGTGGTTGTCCAATAGAGGAGGAAATTCCTCCAAGTTGGATGGAGGATACCATTGGGTCAAATGAACTAATTGGCAATGCCATCCCCCCTATCCATCCTGAGACAACTATGGGTGGTTGTGTGATAAAGGAACACATCCCTCCATAGTGGTTGGATGACTCAAATAAAGGGTCAGTATGCCGCTCAATGATGCCACTGGACAGACTTGGATTATTTCCTGGATGAGGAGGAGACTCATCTAGATTTGTTCGAGGAAGCACCAGTTCATCCAGCCTCAACATGCCATGATCCGAGCTCCAAGAAAGATATGCCCAGTCCACGTAGTTTATCGGAGGATCATTTGCAGTTGATTTTCAAGATGCGCTAGAAAATGGCGGACCAACTTCAAAGCAAGAGTGCCCTCAATCGTCGTCTGGACCTGCTGTTCGACTCCTTGTCAAACGAGCCTTCCAAGAGCCACTGCCCAACTTGCTTCCAACCGTTCACCTTCACTTTCCACCATGATGGTCGCCCATGTTCACCAAATTTTTAACTTTCTTATTGTCATGTTTTCAGGTCTAGACATGATACATTTATAGTTAAATTTTGCACTGGCAAGACTCTGGTTTTCGTATATTGGCTTGTCTATAAGTTTTGTAGGCCACATGTTCTAGTTTCCATGCATATGGAAGAACATGTGGTAGGTTTTGAACTATGTATTGACATGTATTGCTATGACAACTTTTTAAGGTAATACAATCTATTTTATTTACAAAAAAAAACTATGTTCTTATCTACTCTTGATATTGTTTTCATGCTACTAAAGCTATTGAATTTCATTGTTGTGATCGTGCCTATTGGCATCAACCAATAAATAAGGCCAACGACCTTAGAATAAAGAGTCTATAAACAAGGATGACCAACTCTTTTCTTCTTGCATATTAACATAATAGATGTATTCCCCCCTAAAAGATACCAAAACTACAAAGACATGTACAATTCACATTGCACTTTGAATTGGTTGCATGCTCATCTCACTATACAAAGATATGTCAATATAACTAGACATAACACGGAAAATTGGAAAAATAATGAATTTTTTTTGAAGTGCACCTGTCATTGTGGGCATTGGCATTCTCAAATAGATAGATTTTATAGATTTTATTGTCTTTGGGTTCAAAAAATATAGTCATAGCGAGCATACGCAATAAATAAAGCCTATGACCTCTGAATATAGAGTCCATAAACACGGATAGCCAACTCTTTTTTTCTTGTATATTAATATAATATATGTATTCCCCCTAAAAGATACCAAATTTGGAAAGGTACATACAATACAAACTATGCTTTGAATTGGCTACATGATTTTTTCATTGTATAGAGTTATGGTGATATAACTAGACATAACATGAAAAATGGGAAAAATAATGAAAAGAGTTTGGAACCATTTATATGAATTTCTTCCTTCCCTTCAATATATGTATTTTCTTTCTCGGATGGGCTGTTGATAGGTGTGGTCTAGACCTCACACATGGTGAGTCCGACCACCACCTTATGAAGTAATGAGCCCTCACATACATATGTTGTTCGAATGGGCATGTTAGGACATGGACAATCAATAGAGGGATGAATACCACCTCCCTCCCCCTCGCAAACATGATGGAGGTTCTGGAAAGGAGGACAAACATACAGTACAAGAACTCTGTTTGGAGGTAGAAAATGGGTAATGATAACCATAAACTAGGATTTTCCATGATGGGCAGTACTTTCAAGCCATATCAAAACATTAAGGCACTAGTTGAGATGTATGAGGGTATGATCATGGCAATGAATGGGGTTGGAAGTTATCAATAGAACATGAAGACCCATTGGATTGTTTCTCTATGGGACTCAGCCTAAAATCCTAGTCTGGTGCCTGTTATGTTCATTAAGGAAATTCAGAGGGTCCCAACTCTATGCTTGTGCCATAACATTTTAATGTGGGTGCTTTCCCTCTTGAGTAGTCTATCAACGCTCCTTTCTATAGACGAGATTTCAAAGGGGAGAGATGGAGTTTGTGGAAGCGGGTCTTGTAAGCCCTTTTCTATTGTAGAGAATAAGGTTTCCTTCGTGGTGCTAGCAAGACCGTGGTGGGATTGGAAGGGTACAACAAAACATTTATATCCTTGGAGAGTTTTCTTATGGGTGGTGTAGTTCCCTCGACGTTTCTGGTTTTGAGGCAATCCATAGAGCTTCTACCTTTTTATTTAGCCAAGCTCCCCCATATCAGTTTATTCTGTCAAGAGTTGTCTTACATCCCCTCAAAGGGCTGGGGAACTATCAACGAGGAGTTGGGAAGATTGGGAAATTCTTGTGAGTCTTTTCTTCAAGGTGGTTGAAGTTATGTTTGAGTGGGATATGTTGCACAAAAGTGGTGATTATCTGGAATTTCTAAGAGAATACAGGTCTCCTTGGAGCTCCACCTAACTACACCATAAGAACAAAGAAGTCCCAGGTGTTAAAGTTCCACACACCATTGTATCCTAATTCCTTTCAGAGGCCCTCTCCCAACGAAACAAAACATTTGGAGAATTGTTTACAGAAAGGGTAACCTGTATTTGCAACACCCCCATTGGTATTTTGATGGCAGACAATAGTGATTTCGACTGGCTTGAATTGAGAAGACAAGGAGCCAAGAGAAAAGGAACTCAGAGTACACCAATACAAAGAAAGGTAAAGCCCATGTCTCATGGAATAGGGGTAGAACAAGCAGTTGAGAAAGCTAAACAAATCTACTACCAAAGTATCCCCCTTGAATCCCAACAAAAAATGGAGGAGCTGGTAAGCAAAGTGAGGCAGAGGAGCAAACATACCCAAAAGCATATAATTAAGAAGCAATTTTAGAATGGGTAAGGGGAACTGGTTTCACAAGATCTAGAGACACCAAAGTCTTCAAAGATATGGAATTTTATTGGCTAGCTAAGACCCTTGTTTCCCTTTCAATGGAAGACAAGGATGATAAGCAAGCAGAGTCACTAGAGAGAATCAGGAGATTGGAAGCTAAGTTTACTATTATGTGTAGAGTGACCTTTGGAATCAGTTTCAAGGTGACGAATTGGAACCCAAACAACGAAGAGGAAATAATGGACATCACAAGCACTTCAGGCTCCTAGGGAACCAACACCAATTTGATCAACATTGACGATGATGATAACAAGGGTAAAATATGTGAGCATGAGGACCTTAAGGAAGCAGGTTTAGTCAAGCCACCTCAGAATTAGCAAAACAACCAGTCATGATATCCCAGGTTTCTCTAGTACATTTCTATGTTTTTATAGTCTTAAAGGTCCCTCTAGATAGCCTTAGAATACAACACTTTGTCAAGGAATTTCTCAAACATGCTATTATTGTTATATGATAATTGTTTGAGCTTTGGTTTCCTTCTTGGCGAAGCTCAGACAACTAGGATTGTAAATTTTTTTGTCTATTATTAATATAGAAGCAACTTAGTTTACGAAAAATTAAAATATGTATTTGCTTGGTTTTTTAGGTTTCAGGCTACTATTATCCCCTATTAATGCCAGGGCATATTGTGCATGATGCACCTCCCCATGCCACTATAGGCATTTGAGCTAGTTCTTAGGCTAGAGGGGGGTTACCCCTAATATTTTCTAAGACAAGAGTCCTTTTGTGTCACCCATGAACAACCTATTTAAATAGATAGAGCTGAGGCTGGATTTATTATAAAGAGAAATTGTTCATGGAGTCAATCTCTCCTATTGATTTAAAAAAAATAAAAGGATGTTGAATTGTGTCTTGGAGGTGATTAAAAAAAGGTCAACCAATAAGGGGGTTTAATAGGTTTCAACCATATGAATGATATCTTGAACCATGGGCACCATAATCTAGTTCTAATTGGCAAATAACTCAAAAAAATGAACAAATATGAGTTGAGGAGGAGGCATAATTACTTTCCTAAGAAATATTTATTAGACAAAAAACCAAATGGGTAAGACAACCATAGATCCATTGTTTATTCAACACAAGATGAGATAGAAAATGAAGGGAAAAGCCAACTTAACTTGCTTGAGTTTATTGTTTACCAGTGGCAACAATCCCGGTTCCGATTTCACAATAAACCCAACAATTCATTTAGAAAATATTAGCTCTAGTGTTGGGGACTATAAAGTCTCAGGTCTAAAACAACCATTCCATTTATACAATAAATGCACTAGGGGTTTGGGATTATAGAATCATTGTACTAGGGCTCATTGCTTCCCTCTACAGAGCCTATTACTTAGACATTGCTTACATTGAGAACGATAATGAAAATGGGGAGAAGTAAAAGGAGGAGATTGTTTCTTGCTACAACAAAACTGTGATGTGCCAAACAAATCCTTATTTTTTTATGGCCTCTAGCATTTTTCTCAGCCTCTTCAGCTCATGAAAATGAAACTTTCAAAATGAAAAACATCACGCTCCCTTTGGAAAGAGAAAAACCTCTTTCTTATATGTTATTGGAGAAAACAAGCCCAATTTTTGGTTAGAAAGACATCTTTTGGTTGACTAATGCGAGCCCTCTATTTTCTCGACATCTGCTAATTGATTTATTTTGACTTAGGGCTTAATATTTTACTTAGGTGCCACAACTCTCTCTTAACCGTTGAGAAATTAGGGCCACACCTAAGAATTCTAACCAAAAATGGTTATTTTCTGCATTTGATTGTTTTTCCTTTGGAGGACTACTTTTTCAGTTCTAGGTAGATGGCTCGATTGAAATGAAGCTACTGCTAATAGTGAAACTTTGAATCTTTTTGGTATTGAATCTTTTGAGCTTTGGACCTTTGAATTGGTTTAAATGGATCCTCGATTTCAAAATTGAGGTTGGCTATCTCTAATTATATGCTTCCTACTAAAGTTTTTTTTAATGAAAATCATTATAATGATTAAATCAAGTTAAATATAATGTTAGTTATTAAAAAGTGTTGTATAATTATTCTTAATGATTTGGAATTCTATGCACTATGAGTTGGAAGCCACTTGAAAGAGTTTCAACGTTTCAATTGAAGGCAATTTCTTTTAGAATTTGATGAATAAATTTCTTAATCATATTTTTATTATCAATAAGAATGAGAAATTACCTAAAAATGTTAGGCTAACTAAAAACAATTGTGATCCAAGATGTTTATAATAATAATAATCTAATTTTAAGGTCACCACCAAACCAACCACCAAATTAATATATGAAACCCCTTATATATTTATTTTACTTTTATATTTAAAATACATCTCTTATTTTATATATATTAAAAATACAATTTATTAAATATTTTATTTATTTAAAGTTACACTTCACTATCAATATTTTTTTTAAAAATAAAGTAAGAGAGTTATTTCCTTTGACTTTATTATTAAAATTTCATATTTATAAACACTCGAGCAAAACACGATTCGAATTAAAATATGATGGATGGTTACCGCACAATGCTCATATTTATTTCTTTTGATAAAAGTATTGCGTTATATTAAATTGCTAAAACATTTTATTAAAATATTTGCAACATAAAAATGCATTTTTCCTATTAAAATTTTATATTTTGTTTTCATGTGTTGTTTTATATTTGGTTTTTAGAGCACACACCCATCGAGTGTTATCGAAAGTCATATTTATTTCTTTTGATAAAAGTATTGCGTTATATTAAATTGTTAAAACATTTTATTAAAATATTTGCAACGTAAAAATGCATTTTTCCTATTAAAATTTTATATTTTGTTTTTACATGTTGTTTTATATTTGGTTTCTAGAGCACACACCCATTTAGTATTACCGAAAGTCAATGTAATGATATATAATTGATACAACTTACCTCATAGAAGCAAAGAGGCTAGGAAAAATAATTGATCACAAAGATAAGTTGATCCGTGTCAAAGTAAATTGTAATGACCATAAATATAGCATACTTAGTAAATCTCCAAGCTTAAAAGGACTAGGGATATTTATAAATGAAGACCTCATCCCCAAAGACCAAGCTAAATTAAGGAAGGAAGTTCAAAAGGTAAAAGAAGCCAGGAAAGAAGGAAAATGAGCAATAATTAGAAATCGAAAAGCTATTGTTAGGGATAGAGACCATAAGGATAATAATAAATAGGAATTTGGGACATTTGGGATCCTTTTTTGGAATTATCGTGGCTTTC
>JASDQU010379057.1:0-11263 GCA_032191745.1 Picea mariana | reverse complement strand
TCATCCAATATTTGCATCCACGTCCTCATGCTCTCTCTCTCTCTCAATTCTAGGACCATCCTGCAAAAACAAAAATTAAATTTTTTGAGTTAAACACCATTTTTTGGCCATTTGCGTACCTATACATGACCTTCTTTGCACACAGTCACGTCTAGGGATTGATACATGCACCTTGTAGTTCACACTGGGGTGTATACCTCATCATACATGTGACCCTAACAAAGGAGACCCGTGTACACCAAAAATCCTAATTTACGCCCTCAAAAACTAAAAAATCGGAACCTAATTGCTGGCCCTTGGTTATGAAAGGAAACGAAGAATAAGGAAGAAAAGGTAAAAATAAAACTTTGCAGGAGACACAGTGATTGTCACTGGGTCGACGTGAGCAAAAGATCATAAAAGATGGAGTGAAGTGTGAAAAATCAAGCCGTTGGATAAAGAGATCGAGGATGATAGATAAACAAGGAAGATGGACCGAGGACAACTTAGGAAGTTGAAAAAGCCACCATTGGATGATTTGGAGCACCGCACGAGAAGGAAGGAAAGACAGGCTGGCGAAGTCCAAAAAAAGTGGATCAAGTTAACCTAGGGTCTTAGACACCTAGGGTTTTGGTTATTAGGGTTTTGACACCTAGGTTTTAGCCTAAGGCTATCGGTGAGGTATTGTAATGTATAAATTAAGGTCAAGAGGACCTGGGTCGGGAGGTATGATATTGTTATTGATTTAGCTCTATTATTGTGGTGAGAGGTAATTGTATTGTGAGAGAGAAGTACTAAGGGTGAGAGCCTTCTGGTATTGTAAGATCTTTAGCTGGGTGCGAAGATCAGATCCTACAGCTGGGTGTGCAGGAAGGGGGAGAGAAAGAGAGAAGGAGAGAGAGGATCTGTTGGCCAAGAGAGAAGATCAAAACTGTAAGCTTTATCTTAATATATCATAAGAACAGTTCTGTGGATGTATCCCTTGAGAGAGGGTGAACCACGTATATTTTGTGTTGTGTGAGTGATTAATTCTTTGATATCTATCCTTATTATACTGTTATTTGCATTATTGTGTTAGATCAAGATCTATAGCTGCGTACAGTAGATATCGCTAATAAGTGATATATGAATAATGTGATTGTTGTTATATAATATCCACTTGATATTCCTTTAGTTGTAGACATCTCTATCCTACAACCCCCTCATCGCTGCTTTAGGTGAGACTACATCTGCTTTGCAGGTGTTTCCGAAAGGGCCAGTAGCTAGGGCTTGTTGGTGCGCTCTTGGAGTGAACCCTGGGTCTGCCCCTGTGCCAACAAATGGTTCCATTGCTGGGACAAGAATTTTTTTGAGGAAATTTCAAGGTGGTTCCCATCGAAGACAAAGATTTAGAAGTGGATAGAGGATCAAGAGAAGGACTTTGTTCAAGCCTAGAACAAGAACCCTAAACTGAGTACTGAAGATTGGCTACAAAGGTACATCTTCACCGACATTCATGAGATATTCTTTGGAGGAATCCATCAGGAGCTACACGAGTAGTTGGCTAGGTCATATGACACACTGTTTGAGATCAGATCTAGACTTCCTATGGTTTGGACATTGACCTTGATCCAGAAGGTCAAGAGAGTTGATAACACCATATCCCGAGTCGTAGATGATTGGTTTGATAGTACCATCAGAGGGTATATAACTGAATTCGTTGTTAACAGAAGAGAATCATATAGCTAGGCCGAGAGATACTTCTTCAAAGGACCCAGAGGAAAATTTTTTCATTTTCTGAAGTTAAGAATCAAGATACTCTTGCATGAAAACCACATATTAAAAATACAGTAGACTGGATGGATCTGAAAAGGCTAATGTTCAGAAATTCAGACAACGATAGTGACATAGAAGATGGACATATGCGTAGTGGAAAAGAATTCTGAGGGGTTCACCTTGAGAACTTGTTTAAGAAAAACTATGGAGAAGAGGGTTTCTACAGTGGAGAAGAGGTAGATCTAAATGACGAAGAGCATCCAGAGCCCACCAGAACAAAAGAAGGGGAAGCTGAAGAAATGCGCCAAAGTGAGCCAAAAAAATCAGGAACTACGCTGACTATGGAAGTAAGTAACATTAATCCTCCTATTGTCCCAACAGTATTTAGCAGTCAGAATAGTCAGAACCACCAGAATCTTCAGAGTACTGTTACTAGTAGCTCATCATCTACTCAGACAAGAAACCTAGTCAACTCTATGAAAGATGAAATGAGACTCCCTATATTTAGAGGAGATGGATCTGAAGATCCAGATCAACATTCATTTCTATGTGAATCCTTATGGAATATTAAAAGTATCATTGATGAATCCATCAAGAGAACCCAGTTCAACACTATGCTAAGGGACCATGCATTGAGCTGGTACATGAAACTTGTCCAAGGACTGGCACAACCTAAGCCCCTAAATGAGATCAAGGATGTGTTGATTGTAGAGTTTAAGAAACCTAAGTTGGAGTCACAATGTATTACAAAACTAAAAGAGATTAAACAAAGGGTAGTATAACCTATTTGGGAGTTCGACTAGAGATTCAAGACCCTAACGGGCCGAATAACTTTTTAGATCCCTGATGAACAGAACAAAGAATGTTTCATGGTTGTGTTGTTACCACACATAAGAGTCCCTCCGATGCAGCAGAAGATTGCATCATAGGCATAATCTTTGGAGATCGCCATGAAGATTTAATCAACACCGATGGGAGAATCTAGCTCGGGCATTAGCCAGATCATGAGCCAGCTAACTAGTTTGTCTTTACAGGTTGAGGATATGAAGAAAGATAAGGGAAAAGACAAAAGGGAAGATATCTGGTGTGTAAGATGAAAATTTGAAGGCCATTATAAGGAACCCTGTCCCTTATTTCATGAGTACTTGGCCTCAGGGGCATCGAGCCCCTTGAAGAAAGTTAACCTACCCTCGTGTGATATATGCAAAAATAGGCATCGCCCAGGTGAGTGCTATTACATGTAGAAGTATGTTTAGACACCCAAAAACTTGTATTGTACATTCTGTAAATCAGTGGGGAACGATGATCGAGATTGTAGAGATTATGATCTCATGCATGAAAGGTCGAGGGACATATACAAGATTCAAGGTGAAGTACCGCAAGAAGTAAACACTCCGCAGTACAACTCTCCGGGGAGAGGAAACTTCAATCCTCATGGTGGATACAGAGGACAAGGACGAGGACGAGGTATGGGCCAAGGCTGAGGAAAAATAATCTGTTACAACTGCACGTAGCCAGGAAATTTAGCAAGGGATTGTTAGAATCCTTGCACAACCTATTGTTACTGTAACTCCTTGGAGCATGTCATAGAGGAATGCCATGTGCTACTGGCTAAAATTCAGAAAAGACGAGGACCTCAGCAGAACCCACAAGTATAACTGATATATGTTGAACCTTGTAGAGTAGACCCTAGAGTCGTTGTTATCACTCGAGGAGGCACTGCTACAGGAGAAGACAAAGCAGCCCCAGGAAAGACTAAAAACAACCACGAAGTTAGGAAAGCTACAGAAAAGACCCCAATTTTTGATGCTAAGAAATAAAGATAGATATTCGAGGAGGCAAGAAAAGAGTTCAAAAGAGGTGAAGGATATTCATCAAATAGACAACTAGAAATCAAAGAATATGGCATGCCTCAGGCATTTGATCCATCTGCATCGCCAACAGAAAGGAAAGAGGTAAGAAAACTCATGGAATTTTTGTGCATTTGTGTTAAGTTGATTCAAGATAAAGGTGTTGTACAAGAATTACAATATTTAATCAAGCAGTATGAGCTAGGAAAGATAGACCCCTTACTAAATAGGGTAGTTCACCAAATTCGAAAAAGGAGAAGGACAAATAAAGAATTACACTTGAATGCTCAGATAGGAGAGTATGAGATAGACTATGTGGTCCTCGACTTAGGGTCAGAGGTCAATGTCATGACCAAGCAAACTTGGGCACTAATGGGAAAATCAAAGTTGTTATATTCAATTATCAGGCTTCGCATGGCTAATCAGCAAGTTGTCATCCCATTTGGACGATTAGAGCATGTCCTAGTGGACATCAATCGAGAAAGAACCTTTGCATATTTTGAGGTAATTGAAAATGTTGATGATAGTTTCCCTTACCCTGCATTGTTAGGAATTGATTGGGCCTTCGACAATTCTATTGTTGTTGATCTAAAGAAAATATGCATGACATTTGAGAGAGTTGGCCTTAGGGTCATTGCACCTTTAGATCTAGATGAAGGTCCATGATATACAAAGCCTATCAGAGAATAATACCGTGCATTTGAACTGGAAATCATCTACAAATTAACAGCTAGACAACATGATTATATCAACCCTACAACTAATGGAAATCTGAGTTGGTGAAGTGACAACACATGTTCATCTGACTCAGAAGAATCATTGGAGAACTGGTAGAAACATATGTATGAAGTATCTGTTATCACCCCATAAATTATGGGAATCAACTGATGACTTGGATATTATGGATATTATCTGTATCTAGTGCTTTTATTGACAATTGATTCTTCATTTTGAAAAAGAAAAGAAAAGAAAAAAGAAAAAGAATAAAAAGAAAAGAGGGCATAAAAGAATTGAAAGAAAATCCCCATGCAATAATAGTAACTTGGCCATACCTTTCAAGCATGGCCAAGTTCTTTTTAAATTTGATGTTCATAGATTAGTGAATAAATCTGACCATACTGTCTAATCCTGGTCAGATAGCCCCTAGGTTAGCGTAATTTCTTAACCCTACAGTTTAATCTGGGTTAATAGTCCTAGGAAGATAGGTTAGCATGTAGGTTAGTTGTTGATTCGCACACCCTATTGCTATCAAACTATACTATTTTTGAAGAGATCTTCCATTAATAAAGAAGAGGCACTTTTACAGGATTCTTGCGTATGTTCACAGGTGATGTTGATTTTCTAAGTTAAATGTTTTTCTTTCTCTGTAATCATTTTGTTTTCTGGAACTAATCTTTATGAATAGCATAATGTTGCAAGATTTATCTTTGATACCCTGTTTCCGATTCTAAAGATTTTAATGTTTATCTGCTAATATCTTCAATTAAGAAATTATTAACTGCTTGTTAGTTGAAGTTATTTTTCTTATCTTTTCTTCTGTCCATCATTTTAATTACTAAAGATCTAGTGAGTATATTATCTCGCCCTGTGAAGGTCTTCTTTGGCGTTTCTGGTTGTATCTATTATTTGATTAAACACAGACCCCATAGCCCAATGGATGTGTAGACTGTCTCAACCAATTTAAAAAAAACTCTTTGACAACAAAACCAATGGCTTATTTACCTAGCCTAATACCTGAAATTAAAAACAAATCTAAATCATATAGAGAGATCCCTCTCTGAAGCGGGGAGGGCTAGATCCCAGCTTTAAAAGAAGTTGGATAAGGTTACCTGGGTAGATTTCTTCTCTTTCAACCTCTTGGAAATTTACCAAGTGCTAACAGTATCTACAAGAAGATGTGCTAGGCTAACCAAAGAAGTTTTCTAGATTAGCATAACAATGAGTAATCTACCCACATTTGATGTGTTGAACCCCTTAGAGAACTTCTTATCAGAATTTGAGAGAAATGTACCAACACAACAGAGGTTGTTGGCAATGGATGAGGCCATGAAAGCCACAGCAACAAGATTGTGGGGGACACATAAAAGAAATATTACAGACTGGACACAATGTCAAACTTTGATGACAACGCGGTTCTTAGCACAAGCAGTAAGATGCAAAGTGAGGTACACAGGTCGAAGTTTCCCAAAGGACCATGTACACAGCCGGGAAGAGGCCTGGAGTGACATTCCTAGAGAAAAATGGGTACACAAATTAGTCAATACGTTGGATACCACCCCGATTAAGTGGTACCTTCAAGTAGAGTTGTGCCTCATCACTTCAGAATGGGAAGGTATGATCCAGAATTTTATAACCACCTTTTTGTTTTAAAGTGAATTTCCTTTAGTAGATCAATCACTATAGATAGTGAGACAGAAAGTATTTAAGAAGGCATCTATCCTCCCTTTGGGGAAATAAGAGAATGAATGGACTGTGCCCCTCCAGAAACTGTAGATCTGCTACAACATTAATGCCGATGAAGACAATGATCCAAGGAAGGTGAATATCAGAGAAACAAAAGGCCAGAGAGATGTGGAAGGACCAGAAGTTTAATTTCCATTTATTGGACAATAGATAAATATAAATAAATTCAATATTGGGACAGAGGAGACACCAAATATTGCCAATGTCGAAGATTACTGGGACGATGCTACCATTGACAAAATCATAGAATTATTGCACAAGTATCAGGACTTGTTCCCGACCAAGTTCACTGATATGAAGGGTACCAAAGGACCTATGGGAGAAATGAGAATACCTTTAAAACTAGGTGCACAGCCAGTGAAACAAAGACCATACAGATTGAGCCTAAAATATAAGGAAAAAGTGAAGATTGAGCTCGACATAATGTTAGAAGCAGGGATTATTGAACCTGTCGAGGAGTTAGAGTGGATTATCCCTATTGTGGTGCAAGACAAGAAGACAGGTGAGATTAGGATCTACATAGATCTCAAGAAGCTGAATGATTCTTGTTTGCATGATCCTTTCCCTACACCATTCACAGATGAAGTGTTGGATAATGTGGGAGGACAAGAAGTATATTCTTTTACATATGGGTTTTCAGGATACCATCAGATCCACGTCGCAAAGGAGGACAGTCATAAGAATACATTTTCCACAGAGTGGGGATACTACCAATATATAGTAATGCCATTTGGATTGAAGAATGCCCCAACCATCTTCTCCAAGGTGGTGGTTGAAGCATTCAAAGAATTTATGCATAAATTCTTAGAAGCATATTTTGACGACTGGATTGTGTTTAGTCTATTGAAAAACCACATTGAATGTCTAAGGCTAATGTTGGATAAATGCAAGTAGTGTCAAATTTATTTAAATATGAAGAAGTGAACTTTCTTATCACCATTTGGAGTACTATTAGGCCATATTGTATGCAAGCAAGGATTGTTGATTGATCCATCAAAGATTGCAATTATAGTTGATTTTCCACCACCTACTTCAGTCAAACAACTGTGCACTGCACTAGGACATACTGGCTATTACAGGAAATTTATCAAAGGATATGCTCAGATTACTATGCCAATGGAGAAGTTATTAAAGAAAGACTGTCAATTTGGTTGGACAGAAGAATGCCAGCAGAGCTTCAACACACTGAAACAAAAGATGGTGACTATGCCTATTCTAGTCTTTCCAGATTGGAGAAAGGAATTTCATGTGCATGTTGATGCATCTTCCATTGCATTAGGAGAAATAATGGCACAACCTAGAGAAGGGGACATTGATCATCCATTAGCATTTTCCAACAGGAAGCTGTCCACAGCTGAAGTTAATTACACCACTATAGAGAGAGAGGGACTAGCCATGGTGTATGTGTTGCAAAAATTTTGCCACTACTTGTTGGGAGGACACTTTAAAATGTTTATTGATCACTCCGCACTGAAGTACCTAGTCAACAAGACAGTGTTGGGGGAGAGAATCTACAGATGGCTTCTATTGTTTCGAGAATATGATTTTGAGATCATAGTTAAGCCAAGAAAAATGAACAAGGGCCTAGACCCCCTGTCGAGGTTGGAACATGGTGAAGAACCTACCAGTCTAGAGGATACATTACTATATGCACAACTGCTCTCCATTAGAAATATTGATGACCACTTTGCAAACATAGTCCAATTCCTATCAGCAGGAATGGCTTCGAGTGAGTATACAATCTCCCAGAAGAAACAACCAGTGGTGTGCACTGCAGATTTTTCACTGATAGCTGGTCAAATATATAAAATGAGACCTGGTGAGATACTAAGAAGATGCGTTATGGAAACAAAGAGCCTGATGAGGCTTGTAGAAGCTCATGAAGGCATTGCAGGAGGACATTACGCAGGGAAAGCAACTATGCAAAAGGCTCTGGGAGATGGACTTTGGTGGCCTACATTACACAGAGATGCTAAAGAATATACCAGAGCATGCCATGTATGCCAGCAAGTTGGAAAACCATCCTAAAGAGATGAGATTCCATTAGCACCACAGATGACCCTACAAGAATTTGAAAAATGGGCCATTGACTTCGTGGGACCTATAAACCCACCAAGAAAGTGCATAGGAGCAAGGTATATTATCATTGCGACAGAATACCTAACTAGATGGGCCGAAGCAAGAGTAGTAAAGGACTCTAGTGCAACTACAACTGCATGTTCTATATTTGATGACATAATAACTAGGTTGGGATGCGCTAAGGTCCTTATGAGTGATCAAGGTACACACTTCATCAATAAGATAGTTGAAGCCCCAACTAAAGAATTTGTTGTCCACCATTAGAAGAGTACACCTTACCATCCACAAGTAAATAGAATGGTTGAAGCATTCAACAAGATCTTGGAGACAACATTGACAAAGATTTGCAGCATGAACAGGGATGACTGAGATTTAAGAGTACCAACAATACTATGGGATTATAGAACCACTTGCAAGAAATTAACAACACAGACCCCCTTCAAGTTGGTGTATGGTTTGGAAGATGTTATCTTGATGGAGTAATTGGTACCAAGATTAAGGATTGTTGCATTCAAAGACATGGATGATACTGGCTTTGCTCACGAAAGGCTTCCACAGTTGGTTGAAATGGAAGAACATAGATTCATTGTCGGGTTCCATCAGCAAGTTCAGAAGGAATGAGAAAAGGCCTACCATCACAGGCACATCAAGAAGAAGATATTCAGGCAAGGTGATTTAGTACTGGTATATGACAGTAAGTTTATCAAACACCATGGAAAGTTCAAAACACATTGGCTTGGCCCATATGAGATCACCTATATCATAGAAGGAGGATTTGTGCAGCTGAAGATGTTAAATGGACAATGGAAATAAGGATTGGTGAATGGGAGTCAGCTGAAGTTGTACTATGACAACCAACTGCCTCACAGCTCTAAGTAAAGGCATGAGGAAAAGGGTTCAGGTACCAGGTGTAGTTGAAACTGGGTACCAAACACAGAAAAGACAGTCTGCACAAGGACGAGAAGGAGGCATAAAACAAAAAGCATAGGTTTCACTACGCAGTCCAAAGTTGAAGTAAAACAGAAGGATCATATCTAAAGTGCCTCGGGACGAGTCACAAGTGAGTGTTGGGGGCCTGTTGGCCCTTGGTTATGAAAGGAAACAGAGAAAATGGAAGGAAAGGTAAAAAGTGAACTTTGCGGGAGACATAGTGACTATCACTGGGTCGAAGTGAGCAAAAGAGCAGAAAAGATGGAGTGAAGTGTAGAAAAGAAAGTCGTTGGATGAAGAGATCGAGGATGAAAGATCAAAAAGGAAGATGGATTGAGGATGACTCAGGAAGTGTAAAAAGCCACCATTGGATTCTTTGGAGCATCGCATGAGAAGGAAGGAAAGACAGGCTTGCGAAGTCCGAAAAAAGTGGATCAAGTTGACCTAGGGTCTGAGACACCTAGGTTTTGGTAATTAGGGTTTTGACACCTAGTTTTTGGTCTAAGGCTGTCGATGAGGTATTGTAATGTATACATAAAGGTCAAGAGGTCCTAGGTTGGGATGTATGATATTGTTATTGATTTAGATCTATTATTGTGGTGAGAGGTCATTGTATTGTGAGAGAGAAGTGCTGAGGGTGAGAGCCTTCTGGTATTGTAAGATCTTCAGTTGGGTGCGAAGATTAGATCCTATAGTTGGGTGCCCAGGAAGGGGGAGAGAAAGAGAGAAGGAGAGAGAGGATCGGTTGGCCAAGAGCGTAGATTAGAATTGTAAGATTTATCTTAATATATCATAAGCACAGTTCTATGGACGTAGCCCTAGAGAGAGGGTGAACCACATATATTTTGTGTTTTGTGAGTGACTAATGCTTTGATATCTGTCCTTATTATACTGTTATTTGCATTACTCTCTTATATCAAGATCTATAGCTATGTAGAGTATATCTCGTTGATAAGTGATATATGAATACTGTGATTGATGTTATACAAGATCCAATTGATATTCCCCTAGTTGTAGACATCTCTGTCATGCAACCCCCTCATCATTGCTTCGGGTGAGACTGCATCTTCTTCATAGGTTTTTTCGAAAGTGCTAGTATCTAGGTCTTGTTGGTTCACTCTTGGAGTGAACCCTGGGTCTGCCCCTGTGCCAACAAATGGTTCCATTGGCAGGACAAGAATCTTTTTAATTGAATGTCAAGGTGGATCCCATTGAAGACAGAGATTCAAAATCGGATAGAGGATCGAGAGAGGGACTTCACTGAATCCTAGAACAAGAAACCTAAATTGAGTACTGAAGATTGGCTACAAAGATACATCTTCACCGACATTCACAAGATATTATTTGGAGGAATCAATCAGGAGCTACGTGAGTGGTTGGCTAGGTTAGCTAACACACAGTGTTCAAGGATAAATTCGTGAGTGCGGACACAGACCAATCTCCACAGATCCACCTGGATCTGGAACAAACCGTGACAGAATACTACTCTTTCCCTAGTTCTAGAGTGTTGAATGGACAAGAGAGGAAGAATGTTATACTTACTTGTAAACGCTCTCCTTATCTCTGTTGTTCCTCGCTCTGCTACGATGCTCTTGCGTCATCCAATCACAACAACACAAACCAATCACAACAAAAGCATTAATATGTTCAAAACTCTAAACTATACATGTGATCAAGGAATCATGTAATAAGATGACATCATCATTATGGGAAAGGGACATATTCATGTATTATATTAAATGAAAGAGAAAAATACAACCTGAGCCTTGATGTCGTAGATCCCCTTTCAACGGCTTCTAGCTTTGACACACACACATTTGCTCATCATGCATGAAGAACTTCCACTACTTGTGATAACCTTGTGGTTGTCTCTATTTGCTGCAGCATCAACTCTCCATACAATGGCTCACCAATTCTCCAATATCTTACTCTTGCTAATTTGCTACTAACCCTTTCCATGAATCATCCCTTCAATATATAGGAAAGGATTGGGTAGTTACTTGGATAGAATGTAATCCCAAAATATCTGGAAATTCATGAATTTGCCAACCATTCGAACTCCAACTCATCCTTCTAGAAGATTCCTTCTAGAAGGATCAAGAACTTATCCGTTTTCTCCATTAAGAATCATTTCCGCACCCTGACCGTTGACACAGTGCGGAAGGTCCGCAGTCTGACTGAATGCAGCCTGCGGAAATCAAGCATTT
>JASDQU010379051.1:0-11273 GCA_032191745.1 Picea mariana | reverse complement strand
CATAACAAGTAAAATCAATAATAACATCATACAAAATGATATTTCATTTTTTATCCAAACTAAAAGTTGTAAATCAAAAACTTTAACAATTTGTCACCCTAGATGTGATAAATAAAACTCAAATCCATAGTATGAAGGTTAAATTCATTTAGATTTCATAACCTCTAATTACTGATTTTGTGTTTATGCATGAAAAAAGATAAATGCAAAAAATACAAAACATTAAAATACAATCACACACCATTCACAAAATAACACAAAGTTTTTTTCTCTGGAACTATGGAATAAAATACAATAACATAGAATGGAACCTCTTCTCCTCTTAGGAGCCTGATATTTAGGAATAACTTTTACATATGATCTCCCGAATTGATGTGATTTTTGCACAGTATAGAATAGCCAGTTGATGACTCAAAATGACTTTTAAAGGTTTCAAACCCCATTTTTTAAAATTGAAAGTAGCATGATTACTCCAATTTTTTCCAATATAAAAACGTCAAAATAAATGACAAATAATATAATGATCCATTATGGACCACCAAATTTACATTTAATAATCTTGAATGTCTCATAAAAAACTATGAGACACTCTACAGGATTTAGACGAAAGGCCTAAAAAAAAGAGGAAAAATTCACTTCCCCAAGTGTCTATACCATAAAGAGCACATCCATTATCTTCACCTTGCGCGTAGCACATCCACGTGTAATTTAGGATATTATTTAAGCTTCTCAAGATCATTAGCCTTCAACTAGTATTGAAACCAACATGCATGAACTTTGTAGGGGGTATTTGGGCTTCAAGTGGGGTACAAGCACCAGGAGTAGTTTTTGTTCATTGGAAATGTGTGTTAAGCCATAAACATGGTCTGGAAGGAAATAATGACCTCAAGCCCTAATTGAACCTTCTTGAGTTCAAGCATCATGAAAAGCACATAGAAACAATGACACATGCCCTCTTTGTTGATTCTTTCATATCTGAGTTGAATAGGGTTTTCATTATGAGGTCTTGAGCATCATGGATGGGTCTCAGGTTCATGACCATAGTGGACGGATAGAAAAAAAAATGTTTTGGCCCTAAACCCTTCTCCTTAGGCCCACGTTTCATGGATGAGTCCTCGAACCAATGCATTAGACCTATTTTAGTTATCAATTTCCTCCAATGGTGCTATGGGCCCTATGATTATACTAGTTGTGCACCAAGAATGGGTTTGTTGGTCCAAAAGGTAACATGATGACAAAAATGACCTTGTTCCCTAAATGATGCTTCTTGGTGATCCCAATTATTTTCGGCACGAAATGAGAGTGGAAATATAATAAATCAATGTACAGAGATATCCAATAATATAACATAAATGTATTAGATATGCAACCATAAAAACATATATACAATAATACACAATTTTCTATCAATGAGCGAAAATGTACAAAGACTGTAAAAATACAAAGTGAAAGACTCACTAGAATGGTGGTAGCTTATCTCTGAGAAGATATGTGTTCGCTACTTGCATTCAAAAGAAGATGATTTTACAATGAGGCTCCAAAGGCCTTTTTATCATAAAGAAAATCCAAAACCCTAACCCTGGAAGATGAAAAGCCAATTGTTTTGTGGACCCCATTTTGGGTAGTTTGGTGTATCAACTTCCCGGGGGTGCAACTTTGTGATGCAAGAGCATCGCATAGCTTATCAAGCGAGCTAACGCATGGAGGAAGAAAGTGTAGCTGGACAGCGCCATCACATATGTAATTTTGAAACACCTTGGGAAGTGTTGCGCTGCTCTTTCATGAAGCATTCATGAAGAAGCGCACTTGTATTGTATTATAGATAGGAAGGCATTTATTAGTTTTAATGCTGAAAGATAGAAATTTATTATAGATTTGATAGTTTCAGATTTCGAGAGGGCAAATGGAAAATAGGCACCCTCCTTTGTACATTGTATTATCATCAAGCATTCTGAAGAGAAGAGCAAGCAGAGAACTGGTGAAAAACACCCATGTACAGATTGAATTAATAGAAAAGTGTCTTTAATTCAACTTCATGGTTTGTGTTGTTTCTCTGTGTTAATATTATGCCCATGAATGTTTTATTTCTATTACGCATTTGCTTGTGAATATGCTATGCATGTGATTTCAAAGGTTTATGGAAGTCTGAAAGAGAAGAGAATGAGTTTCAATTGTTTCTTTGTCTGAGCCAGGAGATTCCTGCATAGAGTGCAGTGGAATTCATCCGCATAGAGTGCGTTGATGAGGTCAGATAGTTGAACTCTTGTTCTCATCTTCCCAAGAGTCGAATTGGGTTATTAGAGCACGTGGGTGAAGTGCAGGCCAAGGTTGGAGTCACAGAAGCTATTTTGAGAAAATCTTGACAGAGACTACTGTTGTCGGGGCACACAGAGTCCAGAAAATCCAAAACTTAGAGAGTGATTGGATGCTGAGTGCAAGGAGTGCGCCAAATTCGAGTGAAGGATTGGAATAAGTTAAGCTCAGGAGGGATAGTTTCGTTGTGAACACTAAAGGAATAGACCCATGTGATATTCGAACGAGAGAGGCTGTGGAGTGGAAGAAATTCTCGAGGTGGAGAATCAACGGCCAGGGTTCGCGAAGGAGAATCGCGAAATCCTGCTGACCGTTAGATCTGAGAGGAGTTGCGAGGGAGTTAACTCGCAAGTGTACAAAGAGTCAAACCATCGCATATCGACATTCAGCGGTTGACGAGGTGAGGCGCAGACTCGTTGAAATCGTGAGTTACGATATCCCGAATTAACGGGAGCCGTCGATCAGAGAGGGGACAGGTGGCACGAGATCCCAAGGAGTCGGGGTTCAGTGATCGGGGTTTCCGACCTCAAGGAAAATTTGTATCTTGGATCCGCAATCCGCAAAATCCCGAGGTGACATGGCAGCGTGGGAGCCCAAAAGGAGAGTGGAATACAAGTGGCGCTATCTTGGGGAATCGGCACCTCGGTACTCAGGGTTTGAAAGTACCGAGCGTTGATATTGTGAGTAGCGATATACTGAGAGGGAAAACCCAGACGGAGGCGGAAGTCTTGACCTTTGACTATCGGGGTTCGGAATTTTTAATTGCACGAGAACATGCGCACAGGGTTCACGATATCGCGAAGCCTGATTTCCTGAAGTAACTGCTGGGAGATCAGAGGAGTGTCTTGTGGGTGACAAGAAGTTCCGATACGGGATTTGAAGGGTATTACAACTCTTCAGGCTGGAGACGAAGAAGGTCTTGGTGAGAGCGGCTGTCGCCGAGAGAAGTTGCGTTAGAGTGGTATCAGAGCCGGACATCTTTTGTTTTCTGTAGCAGAAGAGGAACAGGAGAAGACATAATGCCACCCAAGAGAGAAAGGAAGTCGCCTAATCGTGAAGACAGGGATGCCCGAAGGAGAGGTAGGCCAGCAGGAAATTCGAAAATAGAGCGCCAGATGAGAGATCTCCGAGCAAGGCTTGAGGAGATGGAGACTGCGCAGAGACACGGAGCTGGTGGAGTAGATTTCAGCGATTCCGAGGTTGAAGAGGAGGTTGGACACGAAGCAGAAGAGGTCTCAATAGAATACACATGAACCGAGCGGTTGATCAGAGCCATTTCGAGGATGAGATCAAAGACCAAGATGGACATTCCCGTCTATGAGGGAAGTCTAGACGTAGAAGAGTTGTTGGATTGGATCTGAGCACTCGACACCTACTTAGATTACGAAGATATTGAAGAAGACAAGAAGGTGAGGCATGTTGTTACCAAATTGAAAGGACATGCAGCCTTATGGTGGGATGAGTTGCAGGCTGATAGGCGCTGCAAAGGAAAACAGAAGATCAAGAGCTGGGATAGGATGATCACTAAGATGAAAGCGAAGTTCATCCCCAGGGATTATCAGATCACTCTGTTCAGGCGAATGCATAACTTGAGGCAGAAATTGATGACGGTGAAAGAATACACCGAGGAGTTCTACAGGCTCAACATTAGAGTTGGTCATCGGGAGAGTGATGACGAAAAGGTGGTGATATACCTGAATGGGTTGAGATACGACCTTCAGGATGAGTTAAGCATGTTGACCATCAGGACAGTGGAAGATGATTACCAAATGGATTTCAAAGTCGAAGAGAAGCTGAGCCACAAGCAAGGACAGTGAGGGTGAGGCAGGAGTCAGCCCAGAGGCAAGGCAGTTGCCCAAGAAAGAACTTATAATCCCAAGGAGGAGTGGAAGAGACCTCAAGGTAAGGCCGAGAGAGGTGGAACCTCACAGCAGAGGCAGCCACAAATTGAACAGAGGCAACAATATGCTAAGCCAAGGAGACAACATACAGAGCAAGGTGGCGGATATGCTGACGTGAACACTTTTCCTCGTACTAGAGGTCGAGGCAGAGGCCGAGGAGGAGTTATCACATGTTTTACATGTGGAAAAGATGGACATAAAGCTGTGGATTGTCCAGACAGGAAGATGGACAGAAGTGAAGCTCACATCACTGAAGCGCAGAGGCATGATGCTGAGAATGAAGATGCAGACAGCGGAAGATCGCTTGGAATGCATAATATCCTTTTGACACCCAAGAAAGAGGTGGAAAGCATAGTGCAAAGGAGTAGACTGTTTAGGACAGCTTGCACAGCCAAGGACAGAAAATGCAAAGTCATAGTGGACAGCGGAAGCACTGATAATCTCGTCTCATCCGAAATGGTGGAAAATATGGAGCTGGAAACAACTAAGCACCCGAGTCCATATAAAGTCTCGTGGTTACAGAAAGGACACTGGGTAAGTGTCACTAAACAATGCTTAGTTAAATTCAAGATTGGAAATTATCATGATGAGGTTCTGTGTGATGTTATTCCCATGTATGTATGTCATATATTGCTGGGTAGACCATGGCAGTATGACAAAAATGTGGTTCATGATGGGAGGATGAACACATATACCTTGGAGAAGGATGGGAGAACAAACAGATTGCTTCCGATAAAGAATAAGGAAGTGAAGTCGGAAGTAACCAGTACGATACTTCTCATGAGTGGGAAGGAACTTCTCACAGAGATGGAGAAAAATGAAGATCCATAATTCTTTGTTGTCAGGAAACCGAGAATTGTCCTGACAAGCACAAGAGTGGACGACTTACCAGATGAGATTTAGGAACTGCTGGGAGAGTTTGCTGATATCATCGTAGACGAACTACCTCGTTCGTTGCCACCGATGAGGAGTGTGAGTCATCATATTGACCTCATGCCAGGAGCAAGTTTTCCAAATAAGGCAACGTACAGGTTGACGCCTCAGGAGAATGAGGAAGTCAAAAGGCAGGTACAGGATCTGCTAGACAAAGGACTGGTGAGGGAGAGCCTGAGTCCATGTGTTGTTCCAACAGTACTAAGTCCGAAAAAGGATGGAGGCTGGAGAATGTGTACAGACTCCAGAGCCATTAACAAAATCACCATTAGGTACAGATTTCCACTGCCAAGGATGGACGACTTGATGGATTGCCTGAGTGGGGAAAATTATTTTTTGAAGATTGATCTCAAGAGCAGATATCATCAGATCCAGATGAGAGAGGGTGATGAATGGAAGACAACATTCAAGACAAACAAAGGTTTCTATGAATGGTTGGTTATGCCGTTTTGTTTGACAAACGCGCCGAGCACTTTCATGAGGCTGATGAATGAAGTCCTGAGGGAATTCATTGGCAAGTTTGTAGTCGTATATCTGGACGACATACTGATTTTCAGCAAGACCAAGGCTAAACATTTGAAACACTTGACCATTGTGATGAGGAGACTACAGTGGGAGAAGCTGTTAGTCAATATGAAGAAGTGTTCCTTCATGAAGACAAAGCTCATTTATTTGGGTTTTGTTATTTCGGCTAATGAGTTGAAGATGGATCCTGAAAAGGTGGAAGTGATAAAGAAGTGGCCATCACCGAGAAATGTTTTCGAGGTAAGGAGTTTTCATGGAATCGCTAGTTTCTACAGGAAATTCATTCGGAATTTCAGTGGAATTAGCGCAGCAATGATGGACACCGTGAAGAAGCGGCATAAAGTTTTTCATTGGATAGCTGAGGCTTAGAGGAGCTTCAATCTGTTGAAGCAGAAGATAACAGAGCAATCGATTCTGGTGTTGCCTGATTTTCAGAAAACATTTCAAGTGAAGTGTGACGCCAGTGGGTATGCTGTTGGAGGGGTCTTAAGTCAGGATGACAGACCTGTTGCATATTACAGTGAGAAATTGGATGATGCAAAGCTGAAATACTCCATGTATGATAAAGATTTCTATGCCATCATACAGGCATTGAAAAAGTGGAGGCATTACTTGATACCCAAGGAATTCGTTTTGTACAGCGATAATCATGCATTGCAGTTTGTAAGTCAATAGGAGAAGTTGAACCAGAAGCATGCAAAATGGGTAGAGTACATGCATAATTTTACATTTGTAATCAAGCACATTTCAGGAACTGCTAACAAAGTGGCTGATGCTTTCAGCAGGAAATGTTTGTTGCTGCAGGAATTCAGAGTCAAGAACTTAGGTTTTGAAAACATGAAAGATATGTATGCAGGTGATGCAGATTTCGGGGAAGCTTATGAAGCAGTCGAGAATCCATTTCTCAAAGACCGGAGCCCATGGATAGATTTTATGATCCAGGATGGATTGTTGTTTCAAGGCAATCAACTCTTCATTCCAAATTGTTCCATGAGGGAAAATTTAGTGAAAGAGAAACACAGTGGGAGCTTAGCAGGTCATTTTGGGCACGACAAAACATTCGCCAAGTTGAGCGAATCATATTTTTGGCCGGGCATGAGATCAAATGTTAAAAGGTTCGTTGACAGGTGTAGAATATGTCAACACATGAAGGGTCGAAAGAAGAACACAGGGTTCTATCAGCCATTTCCTATACCTGAGAGGCCATGGGAGGCGATTAGCATGGATTTTGTATTGGGTTTGCCGAGGACGCAAAGAGGGGTTGATTCCATCTTTGTGGTGGTAGAAAGGTTTTCAAAGATGACACATTTTATTCCGTGTCATAAGACCAGCGATGCAACCCACATCGCAAATTTGTTCTTCAAAGAGATTGTCAGATTGCATGGATTGCCAAGAAGCATAGTCTCAGATTGGGATACGAAATTCATAGGTCATTTTTGGAGGACACTATGGAAGAAGCTAGGAACGAATTTTTCTTTTAGTTCAGCTTACCATCCACAGACAGATGGGCAAACAGAGGTGGTGAATAGAAGTCTAGGGGATTTATTAAGAAGCTTGGTGACAAAGCACCATAGCAGTTGGGACCAGATTCTACCACAGGCAGAATTCTCATACAACGACTCGGTGAATCAGAGCACAGGTAAGATTCCGTTCTAGATTTTGTATGGAACACAGCCAAGGGGAGTTTCTGAACTTAGGGAGTCAGGACAGGCTGAAACTAGCAGTGCTAGTGCGAAAGAATTCGCTGAAGTGATGCAGGAACTTCACAGTAAAGTGAAGCAGCGGTTGCAGAAGTCCAACCAAGAGTACAAGCGCAGAGTCGATCAGAGGAAGAGACAACTCCAGTTTGAAGTTGGGGACATGGTTCTGGCGCACTTAAGAAAGGAGAGGTTCCCAAGGGGAACATATAATAAGCTCAAAATGAAGAAGATTGGGCCATGCAAAGTCCTAAAGAAATTCGGAGAGAATGCATATGAAATTGAGTTGCCAAAGGGCATCGGGATATCCCCGATTTTCAATATTTCAGATTTATACCCCTACAGGGCTAAAGAAACAGACACTGGAACTGAGGAACCAGTGATCTAGTGGCGGAAGAAATTACCAGTTGCACAGAAACCATAGATGGAGTGCATACTGGATAAGAGAGTAGGCAGGAAGACCAGGAGAAAGCAGTATTTTGAATACCTAGTGAAATGGAAGAACCACCCAGTGGAACATGCTAGCTGGGAAACAGAAGCAGTGATACAGAGGCATGGGAAACCTGTGAAGGAGCTCATGGCCAGGAGCCCATGAAATCTTTTAAGCCGAGGAGTATGATGCAGGAGCATCGCACACCTCATCAAGCGAGCTAACGCGTGGAGGAAGAAAGTATAGCTGGACAGCGCTAGCACATATGTAATTTTGAAACACCTTGGGAAGTGTTGCGCTGCTCTTTCATGAAGCATTCATGAAGAAGCGCACTTGTATTGTATTATAGATAGGAAGGCATTTATTAGTTTTAATGCTGGTAGATAGAAATTTATTATAGATTTGATAGTTTCAAATTTCGAGAGGGAAAACGGAATATAGGCACCCTCCTTTGTACATTGTATTATCATCAAGCATTCTGAAGAGAAGAGCAAGTAGAGAATTGGTGAAAAACACCCATGTACAGATTGAATTAATAGAAGAGTGTCTTTAATTCAACTTCATGGTTTGTGTTGTTTCTCTGTATTAATCTTATTCTCATGAATGTTTTCTTTCTATTATGCATTTTCTTTTGAATATGCTATGCATGTGATTTCAGAGGTTTATGGAAGTCTGAAAGAGAAGAGAATGAGTTTCAATTGTTTCTCTGTCTGAGCCAGGAGATTCCTGCATAGAGTTCAGTGGAATTCATCCGCATAGAGTGCGTTGATGAGGTCAGACAGTTGAACTCTTGTTCTCATCTTCCCAAGAGTCGAATTGGGTTATTAGAACGTGCGGGTGAAGTGCAGGCCAAGGTTGGAGTCTCAGAATCTATTCTGAGAAAAGCTTGACAAAGACTACTGTTGTCGGGGCACACAGAGTCTAGAAAATCCAACACTTAGAGAGTGATTGGACGCCGAGCGCAAGGAGTGCGCCAAATTCCATTGAAGGAGCAGAAGAAGTTAATCTCATGAGGGATAGTTCTGTTGTGAACACTGAAGGAACAGACCTAGGTGAGATTCGAACGAGAGAGGCTGTGGAGTGGAAGAAATTCTCGAGGTGGAGAATCAACGGCTAGGGTTCGCGGACGAGAATCGCGAAATCCCGCTGACCGTTAGATGTGAGAGGAGTTGCGAGGGAGTTAACTCGCAGGCATACAAAGAGTCAAATCATCACATATCGTCATTCGACGATTGACAAGGTGAGGCGCAGACTCGTTGAAATCGTGAGTCATGATCTCCCGAATTAACGGGAGCCGTCGATCAGAGTGGGGACAGGTGGCACGAGATCCCAAGGAGTCGGGGTTTAGTGATTAGGGTTTTCGACCTCAAGGAAAATTTGTATCTTAGATCCACGATCTGTGAAATCCCGAGGTGACATAGCAGCATGGGACCCCAGAAGGAGAGTGGAATACAGGTGGCATTGTCTCGGGGAATCGACACCTTGGTACTCGGGGTTTGAAAGTACCGAGCGTTGATATCGCGAGTAGTGATATCCTGAGAGGGAAAACCTAGACGGAGGTGGAAGTGTTGACCTTTGACTATCAGGGTTCAGAGATTTTAATTGCACGGGAATGTGTGCACAGGGTTCACGATATCGCAAAGCTCGATTTCCTGAAGTAACTGCTGGGAGATCAGAGGAGTGTCCTGTGGGTGACAAGAAGTTCCGATACGGGATTTAAAGGGTATTACAACTCTTCGGGCCGGAGACGAAGAAGGTCCTGGTGAGAGCAGCTGTCGCTGAGAGCAGTTGCGTCACTTTGGCATATGATCTCCATTTGGGGCATACGATAGCTCATTAGAAAGGTATCATCGAGGAGATTCATTTTGGGGTCTCGTGTAGAGACTTTGTGTATCAATGAGAATCTTGATCCCAAAAAACCTTCATTTAGGCCCTCAAAATGGCACTGGAAGTTAAAAACTACTAAAAATAGTAAATTACCAAAATTGCCAAAAAACTGTTTTGAGCCAGTTCGAAAAGGTGGGTGGCCACTAATATAAATCTGGATCAATCCTCCCTCCTTAGTAAGCAATGGTATCCATTGTGTTGATTTCCCATGGGAGAGGGAAAAACATTTGTTGAATCTGCATCTTGATGAGTTGCTTGCCTTGTTGGAGAAGATGCGTTGCTTGGCTTGTTGAGGGTTTTCATGAACCTATGGATGGAAGGGTTGGAACTTTTTGAATAGTATGGCTACATGAGATGTCTGTGTGCAGAAGGAATATTTACACTTTGTTACAATCTTGTTGACTTGCCTCTTTGGATATAAGGTGCTTGGGTCGAGGCTGCAGTGGTTGCAGTATCCTTCTATTCACCTTTTGAACGGATTGTGAAGAAGCTGATTTTTTTAGTATGAGATAATACCTTGTGGCATTGTTTAGGTGGGACAGTAATTGGAACTACCTCTGGCATCCTGTAGAGATGACCTCCAAAGTAACAATGACACTACAGGGTCGAGACTCATAGATAGCATGGCACTTCCACATATATGGCTGGCCCAAGAGAACAACACAAACATCCATTGTGGCTGTTATAACCCTATAATTCATAGTATCATCTGGTGACTGGAATTTTTTTCACTCTGGGTGTATTTTGTCTTGCAAATAATATTTCATTTCTGCAAATTATTTTCAAGGAAAGGAAAAAAAAGAAAATCCATGATTGTTGACGCCGAGTGGTGTTTCCTGATCCCATGGAGACAAAAGTAAGGGAAGTAGTGCACAAAACCCACAGAAAGCACTAAGCCAAAGTTTTTTCTGCATTCGCGCTTGGAGAATAAAGAACACACTTAGATCGATGGTCAATCTAACGACACGTAGACCAACGATTGACAGTGGATTCCAGACCCCCTCGACTGTTCTACTTTTAACGGTCAGGGAGGGGGTCCAGAAAGGTGACTAACAAGTGCGTACAGATCTATGGTCATTGTGACAGTGCGCAGATGGATGGTCTATAGGTGATTCCAGACCCGCCCAACCGTTTTTCCTTTAACGGTGGGGGCGGAGTCTGGAATGAGGCATTTTTCTTTGGCAGGCCCTGTCCCAACGTGTCATCCATCCATTTCGCTCAATCCTCCATCACATCTTTTGCATCCTTCATCCGCCTCTGTGCCACTCCTTGCCTTGTCCTTTCGTCCCTTAGCCACATCTCATTCACCACCCATCCATGAATAATCAAACTTAGGATAAACAAAAATAACAATAAAGTTAATTAGATTAAATAATAAATGTTAGTATAGTTAAAATAGGTTAAACTAGCTAATAACTAACTAGTTAATAATTAATTAATTATTAATTAGTTAATTAATTAATACTTAAGTTATTAACTAGGTTAGAGTTGGATTAATTAATATTAAATAAAACAAATATTAAAATAAAATAAAAACATAAAAAACAAAATGAAATAAAATATATAACAAAACAAAGTAATAAAACA
>JASDQU010379050.1:0-11355 GCA_032191745.1 Picea mariana | reverse complement strand
ATATATATATATATATATTCACACATTGCACATGTGGCCCCTTTATTAGGACAACCACTATTACATATAAATTTGCCTATTACATGTACATTTAATCACACATATACTCCCCCTGGGGTCATATAATATACATTTATCCCCATACATTCGCCCATTCGGATCCTACCATAGTACCCTTGTTCAAAAATATTTTTCCTCAAAGATTTTCAATTCAAGTTGTTACGTGTGATGAAACTAGGTGATATGATTTCATTATATTCCTTATTTCCTATTACCAATGATGACATCAATCCATCCGAACTTGATCGCTTTTGGCCTTAATCCTCGATAGATAGTTGTTGTATAGTTTTCTTTACTTTGATTCCTTGTGTTGTTATTGTTGTGACTTCTCTAATTTGTTGTAATTATTGATATTTGATAATATAACATAAAATAATGCTTTTTGATGAATTTTTCTATGAATATTGTTTATTATTACATCTTCTTTCTTAGTAATATTGATGTATATATTGAAAAAAATATTGTTAATGAGGGTGTCAATATGTTTTCAAATGCATTCAATTTCCTTCACTATCCACACCCATTACATCTATGTTATTTTCATAGGTAGTGCCATCCTCTATCCTCTTTGATTCATATTTTATTACTCTATCCTTGGAGATAATACCATCATATTTGACTTGTAGACCCTCTATATCAAGTTCAACTTCTTCAAGTATCCTATGGTAAAATTCATGAATATTGTCTTCTTTATCCTTTTCAAGTTGTGTTTTGACCCCATCTATCAAATTCTCACGTCCTTCTTCAATTCCAAATCACATTTATAATTTTATTTCATTGGTATTTAGGGATTCCTCAACCTTGTTGCAAGTTTCCTATTCATGTTTTTTGACAGTATCATCTTCAATTTTTGTGATAGTATCTTTATCCCTACTCTTTGATCCAAAGTCCTATAAATAAATTTTAACTTCCATGACATCAATAACAAGTTATTTGTTATCCTTACGTAAAATTTTGATTTCTTCATCTTTATTTTTCAATTCTTTCCTTGAATCACCCTTTTCAAACTTTCCTTTGCTACTCTTTTCTTGCTTTAGGTTCTTAACCTCCTTAATGACTAGTTCATTAAAATATTGCATCTTGGTGAACTCATCGTATTTATTTATAATATGTTTTCTTATATACTCATTATCCTTCTACAGTTTGGAAACTTTTTCTTTTGACTCCTTTAATTTGACTTGAATTTTATGTATATCATGCACTTTTGCATCCTTGATCCATTTATTTGAGAAGACTTTCTTAATTTTTTCCCACATGGAGAAGAATATATTATATTTATCAAGGCTCATCCTCCACTTCAAAGGCTTTAATTTCCCAAAAAGGAGTCATTCGACCATCGTGCCCACTTTTCATCCCCCTCTCTTATAACTCCATGGTGACATACCTGTAAGGGATAAACCTACTATCATAAATAGTAGTTGGCATAGGAATCGATGTGAATTCATGAAATGTAAATCCAGTATCATACCTAATCCCGAATATCAGAAAAGGAAGTTTGTCCAAGTCACTGATAATGACTCTGGGCTTCTCATGGACTGTAGGGATCCCTCCACTATATAGTTTTTTCATCTGCGCTGCCCCATGCTTAAAAGATACCACTAGAAAATGTGTGAACTGGTCAATCACTAGAGAAATACTATTGAACCATTGTACCCTCTGTAAATGTACGATGCAATCTATCCACATTCTCTCCCACTCTCTCCCAGAAATTACAAAAGACTATATCCATCCCATAGAATGAGTATTCCCCAAACTATTATGTTGATAAGTCTTATACTCCCCTACATCATTCGTGAGGTATATCCATGTGAACCTCTCTTTGATATTCCTGGACGATGTGAAACAGTCTCTGCTTCTGGTACAAACCTGCAAGGTGTTGATACATTAACAATCTAACTGCTCCTGATAAGCTAGGATATAATAAGTTGCATAAACTCGGCAAAATCCTTTGAATACCACTATTCCAAGAAACCACTCCCAAAATTAAACTTCGGGAAGTCAAATATAATGCTCAGATATCTAATAGTAACTGAACTATCAGGAAATGTAATATTGGGGCTCCAAACTAATCCTTGAAAGGAGCCAACATGATAATTTTGTGCCACTCTCATCATCATCGTTGGACCAAGGTGACCACTGTCCATCCTTCTCTCCTTGAACCCCAATAACAACTCTCTGAAGGGACTAAAACCACTAACCTATATCCTCCCCTACGAAGGTGTCTCAATGATATATAAGCCTGCAAATCCATGACCAACTTCGAGTCTTCCCTTCCTTATAGAGTAAGTCTTGACCTCCCCTCTACTAACACCCCAAAGATAAATCACACCAATCACTTCCACAACTCTATCGATCATCATCCTCATCAATATATCACTAAGATGACTTCTCATATCCCACCACAAAATTAGAAGTCCACCACTCCTGATACCTACTAGATGTTTTTGTGCCATACTAGTAACCATCAGAGTCCAAATGATCCAAGTCCCTAGTATGCCATAATCTAGTGAAAACCTAGTACTAGGAGTCAAATATGTGCCTGCTAATCAATTCATCTCCTGCCAAAATTCTCTGTGGAATTTTCTATCTTAATCATTGTCAATGTACACAAGTAATACATGGATTCTAAACATATCCCTGGAAAATATTCTTGTCATCTGTGATGCCTCATACTCATGCAAGTATCCAGAATTCCATCTCAAAGTTTAATCACACATAGCCCTCATAATCTTCTCCCCAAGTTTGGACTTAGGGACTACATGTGTGTGACCTCCATAGTGGATAATACCATCAAGAACTGTATTAGTTGAAATATTTGTGAACTAATCCAATACAATCTAGATGCCCTCCTCTGCTTTGAACACAAATCCCAAATGAAATGACTATGACACGACTATAATCATTCCTGTCTCACTCATCTTACTTAGGTGAATCCTTCGGGTCCTACAAAATACACCATTGGCATAAGAAAATATCACTATATGCCAATACCACTACCTACAAGACTGGAAAGTTTCAGCGGCACTTTTCAACCCAAATGGTATGACCAAGAACTCAAGGTAACATATGTGGGTGGTCCTCCGGGTATCATTCTCTTTTTTGTTGCTGTGGTGATATCCCAATCGAAGATCAATATCCAAGGAACATTCCTCTCCATTAAGCTTGTATATCCACTCATCGATCTTGGGTGACCCAAATTGAAAGATATGTTTGAAATCCCTGTCTAAAGGTATTCACAAGGGAAACATCCAAAAACCCCACTTTTCACCATCATACACCGCTATATATTGTTGTATAGTACTACATACCACTATATAATCATGTATCACCCTATATCCTATATGTGCCACTATATCAATCACTCCACTAATATCAATTGGACATGTATCCTAAAGTGATGTATCCACATTTTTCCTATACTCAATCCCCCAATAAATTGGTGCGTATACTTCCTTGTTGGTTGGTCCACAAGGAATTTTCTCAACTACGTCCTTTGTATCTAAGCCTTCATCCAAAAGAAATGGACCATGATCCATGCAATGCAAAATAGGAGCACAATAAAAACCCTTTATATCATAGCTCTTCTCATACACCTGCAACCCTGCGTACTCCCCATGTGGAATCATCATAATAGGATCCTCCCTTATATCATGAGTTCCACTCACACCCTCATGTGTTGCTGCTGTCAACAATGAAGAGTGCCAAAATAAGTTGGTGAAAAAGATCCTCAATATCCCTATCTTTGTCTTTATTGAACTTAAGAGAAAAGTCCCTATCCATTAACAACTACAAATAATCGTAATTCATTTGCTCTAGTGCCTCTTTGATGATGCAAAATTGGGTATTAGTGACTCCATCTACAATCCCCCTTTGCCTCTCCTCCATTTGGGTTTTCCACATAAGGTCTTCAATAAATTTATGAGAACCATATTCCCTCATCAACACTTGCACAATGTGTTCCTATGTGACCAATAGTCCTCTCTCTAAATAATGCAATTTTATTTAATCAACATGGTGTGGGATGTGATACAAGGGATCAATTAACTCATTAGATGATTTCATGCAATGTGGAATACCTTCCTTATGCAAGTTTTCTAATCTTCTCTCATCCCCTAAATCAACCCCTTTGTTGTCAACCTCTACACATAGCTCCCAATATTCTTCATGTTCTAGTACAATCATGTTTGAATCATCATACATGTCATAAATAGGATGAGGTACGTCATCATCAACATCATACACAAGGGAAGATGTTGGCTCCACAACATCGACTAATTGGAATATTTCCTCATAGTCATCAAAAGTAGGACAAGATGTTGTATCCTCATCTTTTGCATTAGAGTTATACCAATCCAATACACTAGTGTCATTGGCGTCATCGGTTATCTCAGATGATGCATTACAGGCTATCATTCGGTCTTCAACATGGATACAGGTATTCTCCTCCACTTGTCCTTCATACTCAGTTTTATTTAATTTCTAACATGTTCATTTAAAGTTATCCTCATCCACATTCTTTGTCCAACATCCATACTTGAGGGTAAAATAGATTTTAGAGGACAAAGTTGCACAAATCTCCTCATCCAACACTAGATACTCCTGGCAGTGGTAAGGATTTTGGAATATTTAAGAGTATTGAGAGGGGGGGTTTTAAAATTCAATCATATTATGAACACATTAAATATTATTAATGACATTCATCACATAAAAGATTATGCACAATACATAAGGAGTTTTACATGGAAACTCAAAAGGGATAACACCACTGAATTCTTTTATGAATAAAGATTTCATTCATTATATTTACCAACATCAAATGGAGAGAGGCTACAATGGCTTGGATTTATAAACAACAACTAAAAGGAAGCACCCACTCCGTGAATTCTCTATCACCTACTAGAAGGATGCTACAACCCCATTTATTTACCAGCACCAACTGGAAGGAAGCACCCACTCCCTAGATCAACTACAAGATCCAACCTGTATATAGAAGACCCAAATTGCCCACAAGCATCAACTTGTAGAAAAGAAGGAACCAACCTAATATGATGTCACCAATTCTCTTGAGCACCAGCTCAATAAATTCAGGCACCTACCTACATGATTCTCAAATGCCAACTTGAAGGAGATATTAGTCTCATGTCCTTGCACCACCCTACCTCCCTAATTTCAAAGTTTAATTGAAAATTACATTCTTTGTTGCTCATTAATCTGCCTTAGTTAATTTTTTCCTTCTACCTACCATTGATCACTACATGTTACTTCTTCACAAGACGTTTCTTCCCCAACTAGTGGACTCTATTCACAATAATAATTAGCTACCAATGCCACAATTATGTTCTTCCAATTATATTCAACAATGAACTATGTCATAGTGCGCTTGATGGTAAAAGGATGAATCGATTTGTTTTCATTACTTAGTCTCTCCTTTGTTGAGAAATATGGACTTTGTTCTGAAAATAATGTTCATTCAATATACTTCATATATGCCTTTACAAGAATAATATGTACGCTCAAATAGTTCTTGTTACCAAAAAAAACATTAGATTTGTTTCAATTCACCATATGCAACATTTGAACTAATTCATTTCCAACCAGTCTTTGGACCTTGAGTAAATCTAGGACACCATTTTTATCAGAACATATTAATCATGCTACAAATCATATTCTTTTCAAAAAAAATATCAAGAACTATTTTGAATTGAAAATATCCTTATGTCATCATCATTATCTCTAGCATAGGTCATATCCCTGCAAACAACACATCCCTGCAATTACAATATCCTCATAATGATATATATACAACCATAGACAAATTTTCAAGACCAAAACATCATCAAATTGATTACGTCATCGATATTACACTTTCCTCAGATATATCTACACCTTAAGAACATCTTACAGATATATTTCTCTATTGTTCCATCTCTTCAAGCTCACTATTTGTTTTTCTCAACATCGTGATGCATATATAGGCTTTAAACAAACATAATCTATGTTAAGTGTGTACCCAAATCATCCTTCGAGCCGACCAAATCATTTGAAATTCCATTGAAATTGTTGGTACACGATATAATCCATTAATCCCTTTGGGGATTATTTTATTTTAATATTTGATTTGGCCCGTCGATTATGTGACCTAACACTCGCGACCATACCCTTTATTGTGGGGGGTTGAGTCCTCAACTTCGATCTTGAGGCAAGGGGTGTCTTCAATTACAGGATCACTCCACGTGGCCTCTTGTTTAAATCATGTTTCCAAATTGTGTTGGGGTGTCCCTTTATATTAACCATTACGCAGTTAGTCACCCATAATTTGATGAGAGTAATTGATATCCTCTCCCAATGGACAAAACAATATCCATAGTCTAATATTCTTTAATGAAATTTCCAATTTTCTTGTTGTGGGACAGACAATATCGCTTTAATGGATCACTCTTGATCCATTCTATGATCAATGGTCGATCTTCCTCCTCACTGGCCTGGTTAGCGGTTCATTTATAGATGGTTGTTCCACCAATTTAGAGGCTTGGTACAATTAGTGGATCTGTCGTTTACGCATGCCATTTTTTTATAAATACCAACAATCGTAGTTTTGTCACGTCGCCACAGTACGATCCTTCCATGTGTATTAATCACCATCATGGATCTTCTTTCCAATTCATTAATCTTTACTATTCAAACATCAAATTTTCTTCTTAGTCACAGGTTTGAACATGATTTTGCATGCATGTAAGCTCTTGTCAAATCCAATTTATATTGAGAGCTCACATAGATATCGACATGGTAGATGATAAGAGACCTTCATGATGGATTGTACTTCATTAGCTATCTAAACAATTTGTAGTCTATCAACAACCGTCGACCATATCACTTACTCAAATGGTTCTTTCATTCTCTACATGCACTTGATGCTTTGCATACATATGAATTCATTAGTATTATGTCTCACAACATTGATATGTACAACATAGAATATAAAAAAAAAAAAAAAACTTAAAAACTATTAAAAATGAGTTTGATATGTAATAATGAGATTTTAATATGCAAAGAAGGATAACGAGTTACTAAAAATGAGTTTCAAGAAGAATAAAAAGTTACTAAAAATGAGTTTCATATGTAACAATGAAATGGGATGTTAAAAGAGATATTTGTCTCACAGCATTGATATGTACAACATTCATATGTATGGAAAAAATTTCATTAATTCTTTATCAATTTATAATAATTAAAGAATTTTGTCAATATTAGACTTGAACTTGGAAGTTAGATATCCACAATAAAATGACAATTTAAGTGAGGAAGCCAAGCCAAGCCATTGAAGATGTAAACTAAATGCATCTTCATCCATTGTTAAACTGAAAAAAAAATGTAATAAATTTTTTGAAAGTGATAAATAGTGAACCAAAAATAATATAATATAAAATTAATTTAATTATTCAAAAATTAAAATAATACCTAGAAACAATTTATAATAATATAAAGAGATTGCCCATGCTCAACGTCTTCGAAGTTTCTTATCGCACTATATATAAGGAGTTTGTTTGTAAAAAACACAATGGAAGATGGCACGCGGAGAGGGTAGCCCTCACATGACCTCGATCGTTAATGGCCTTCATACGTTCAATGAAGTGGCAATAATCATTTTATATTTTCCATTTTGTTGGTAAAGATATTTTAAGTTTGGCCCTTAAAGACAGTTTTATGCGTTATTTTTTGACAAACGAAAAACGAAAAAATGTAACATCCTCAACACATTCGTATTCATAATTTTCGTTAGAAAACCATCACGAGCTAACATTTTGATTCCAAATCTGGCGTATGTGTCAATGTAATATCAAGTTATCACTACAAACAAAACTTATATATTAATTGTATTTCACACCCCAATTCTAGAATCCAACCTTTTATTCATGATTTGGAAAAGTATGAAAGTTTGAGACCTATGGTAACTGGTCCTAACATGACAGAGATGAGCTCTGTTTCTTCGAAAAGTCAACAAAATAGATAATAACTAAACTTTTAACCTGAAGAAAATCTGAATCAGTACGTTACAATTATTTCTTTATAACAAGCCTGAAGAGCACTAAGCTCAAAAATAATTCTTTGGAAAATAATATGGGACGGGAATCCTATTCAACGTGTAAACAAAATTATCATCCTAAATTTTCCTGTCAACGATTCTGTAAAAACAAAGAACTGCAGCTTATCATTCACCAACAGTGTCGTGACATGACCATCAAAACATTGGAAATTCCTGTAGCAAGACCTTTTACCCTAATCCTAGCTTTATTCTTTGGAACAGTCGTAGCTTCAATCTTTGCTCTTGTGATTCTTGAGAATCTCAATTATATACAATGTACACTATTCCCTGAATATTATGATGGTATTGTCACCATCTGCTGGTTGTCTTTACAAGTTGGGTACCCCTATTATGATGGTATTGTCACCATCTGCTGGATGTTTTTACAAGTTGGGTACCCCTGTTGTTGATATAAGATGAAACTAAATCATATCAATTTGAACTCTGTAACACATATATGACAGATCTCTGTAATGACCATTTGAAATGTGTCAATGGCAAATACACAAGTCATAGAAATCTGACCTGATACATGCGGGGAAGTTTCTTGCCATGAGAAACACGTCCTAGTCAAATTCTTGTGCCTTTTATGTGGTCTTAATCCCTGACTCTCCCAGTTTACAGTCGACACATTTATTCGAATCCATACCCAACTTAAGTCAAATCTACCCATAACCAATGACCAGAAAACCACAATCCTTATTAGTTATCCTTGAGTATTGAATAATCATATTTAGTTGCATCAATTACATACATTCCTAGCATTTCTAATTTATTAGAAAATATAACCTAACGTAGTCGTACAAGGGTTAAATCTAAACATAATCATTAAAACGACAAAGATAGATAAAATTAGGTAGGGTTATAAATGATAAATTGTGAAGCAAAGAGAAATGCAGAGAGAAGAGAATAGAACAATATATTGAAATGTATGAAGAAGTACTGAGCTCTGTTACAATGCAAGATGGTTGAGCTAAATAGGCTCAAGCAAGACAAAAATAGAAAGTACAACTGTCCAGTACAGCTGGCAGTGTACAGTCAGACTGTTGAAGTTACATTATATTTAACACTCCCTCTTAAACTCAACAGTCAATCATCAACACTGATTATGCCTAAGTGCTGTCTCTAAAAATCAAAAACTAACTTTCCTAGTGGCTTTGTGAAGATATCAGCAAGCTGATCTCGAGAACCACAAAATTGTAGTGCAATATCCCCATTATTGACTAGCTCGCGTATGAAATGAAACCGAGTGTCAATGTGTTTACTTTTCTTGTGAAACACATGGTTCTTAGATAATGCAATTGTTGATGTATTGTCACAGAAAATAGGAGTTGGATCTTTTTCTGTTTGTGACATGTCTTTCAATAATCTTCTCAGCCATACAGCTTGAAATGAAGCTAAGGTAGCAGCTACATACTCTGCCTCTGCAGAAGATATTGATACAATTGGTTGCTTCTTCGATGCCCATGAAATCAGGTTCGTGCCCAGTTGAAAAACATATCCTGATGTGCTTTTCCTGTCATCTAGGTTGCCTGCAAAGTCACTATCTGTGTAACTAGAGAGTTGATTACTATCATATTTAGTGTACCATAAACCGAAGTTTATTGTTCCTGCTACATATCTCAAAATTCGTTTTGCCATTTTCCAATGTGAATCTTTTGGTGATTCCATGAATCTGGAAACAACGCTAGATGCATACATGATGTCAGGCCTAGTTGTTGTAAGATACAACAAACTGCCTACTAAACTTTTGTATAAAGTAGAATCCACTGTGGGACCTTCATCATTCGTGCTCAACTTTGTGCCTAGAGGTATGGGGGTTTTTGCTGGATTGCATCCTTCCATGCGAAACCTTTTGAGGATGTCTGCTGCATACTTTTGCTGACAGACAAAAATGCCTTTGGCTGATTGATGAACCTTAATGCCTAAAAAATATTTCATTATGCCAATATCTGTCATCTCAAACTCAGATTGCATGGCATGTTTGAAATCTGTTAGCTCTAGATTTCCTATGTAAATCATGTCATCAACATATAAACATACAATTAGTATTTTACCGTGCTGATCTGTTTTGATATAAAGTGTTGGTTCATTTTGACTTTTGTTGAAGCCACTTTTGATCAGGTAAGTGTCAATTCTGTTGTACCAAGCTCTTGGAGCTTGCTTTAAGCCATACGAGGCTTTCTTCAACCGATACACTTTGGTTGGGTGCTCTTGGACTTCAAATCCAGGTGGTTGATCAACATAAACTTCTTCTTCTAAAAAACCATTTAGGAATGCTGACTTGACATCCATTTGGTAAACTTGCCATTTGTGTTGTGCTGCTATGGCCAATAGAGTTCTTACAGTGTCTAACCTTGCTACTGGAGCAAAAGTTTCACCATAATCAGTACTTGGTTGTTGTGAGAATCCTTTGGCAACAAGTCTTTCCTTGTGCTTTTCAATCTGTCCTTTTTCATTGAGTTTAGTTTTGTAAACTCACTTGACACCAATACTCTTTTTGTGAGTTGGCAGATCAGCAAGATCCCATGTCTTGTTCTTCTCAATGGATTCAATTTCCTGGTTCATGGCTTGAACCCAATGTGGCTTCTTAGCTGCTTCCTTAAAGGATGTAGGTTGACATGACATTAAAGCAAAAAGATTATGTTGCTCAAAGTCATCCAACTATTGATGGATTTCTCTCAAACTTCGAGTTCTCTGATTATGTGGTTTAGAGAATGATTCTCTACTGGAAGTTGAGTGATCTTGTGAGTTATCTGATTGTCCTTGTACCTGTAGTCTTGGAAGAGAAGTTTGAGGTACTTGCTGTTCTGAATTTTCTATGTTTTTAGAACTTGGCAGCAATGGATTTTGACTGTCCACTTGCTGATTTTCTGAATCATTCCAGAATTGGTTTCCAAAAATTGTACATCTCTGCTGAGAATTAATTTCTTAGTGATTGGATTGTAAAGCCTATAAGATTTAGTTGTTTCATTATATCCAGTGAAAATACATTTCTCACTTCTGTCATCAAGATTCTTCCTTAATTCAGAAGGCATGTGAGCATATGCTATGCATCCAAATGTCCTTAGATGAGTTACATTGAGCTTTGTTCCACTCCATGCTTCTTGGGGAACTTTCATCTGTAGACTGGTGGTTGGTGATCTGTTCAAAAGATAAACTGAGCATGCTACTGCTTCAGCCCAAAAAGTATTTGACAGACATTTCTCTTT
>JASDQU010379048.1:0-11785 GCA_032191745.1 Picea mariana | reverse complement strand
ATAATGATTTCATTTCCTCTTTACATAACATATATATTAACTCTTCTTGCTACAAAAAAACTAGTAATAAAAAGAATACAAAAAAATGTATATTTCTAGTTATACCAGTATTACAATCTTTATAATCATCCTCTATTGTAACTATTTACCATTCATTAAAAATAAAAAATAAGCAAAGAATATATGAGCCTGCTTCAAAACTTGGGAAACAAACTTAGTAGATAACCAATTCCTCCCAACCATAGACATGAACAACCAAGATTACTTGTTCCTGTCACCCCAAGCCTAAATCATTATTCCATAGGGACTGAAAATTGTATAACCTTCTCCAGATATTTTAGAGTTTGATTCTTTCTTAGAACCATCAAACTCAATCTCCTCACAAGTACTCAATAGCATCACGCCTCCTCTATACTTGTTTATATTAGCTTTCCTAGGTATTTTTCAAGAGAGCATCATCTTTAATCCTAGGGAATCTTCTTGACCTAAATTTGTGCTAGCATGTTCCCTCACATCCCACATATTTGGAAGTAGAGTTCCACTTGTCCCATGGCCAATATTTACTCTGGTGGTTTTTATCCCTTTTCACTCACCCATGGAATAATGTTTTACTCTTTGTAAGTGGATTCTCTAATTAGTGTGTTTCTTTTTAATAAAATAAATTAAAATAATATTTACAAAATTGTTCATCATCATTATCAGAGTTCATGAGGATATAATTTTCACATAAGTTCTTTCCAAAAAATTCATAACATAAACCATAAAAAATTAAAATGTTTAAATGTTTATAAATGGAGGGATATTGGATCCTCTCCCCCCTTGAACTGAACATCGTCCTGGGTGTTCCAATCCGAGCATATTAACTCTAGAACAAGAATGGATAAGCCTTTCTCATGGCTTCTTCCATTTCCCAAGTTTATAAATGGAGGGATATTACATTTTTCCAACTTCCAATTGAGTCGCAGGATTGGCCAAATTGTTGGCATTACTTCACCATGTGTTGTTTCTTCCATTGGGATGTTCATTCATCAAACAATTATGGGATTGGAGATAATATAATCTCCCCTTTTGAACTTAGTTTGACAACCTTCAATCGAGTAGCAGAATTAGCCAAATTGGTTGCTTGTCAATTTAATGCTCTTAATACATGATAATATTCCACTAGAGCAAACCATCTTGTTTCTCGTTGGATTATGGCCATCAACCTTTCCAGGATATAATCTTCCAAGCAAGATTTATTTTTCATGTGCTTTATTATTAGAGAAGAATCACCAATAACTATCAATTATCTTATATGGTTTGCATATAGAATTTTCAACCCTTGATAAAGTGCCAAAACTTCGAGTTGGCTATTTGTTATTGAGCCAAGCCACATTCAATACTTAGTTTTATTTATCTTTCGGAATTATAGACAATCTCCTTACACCTGCAAATCTCGATTATATATTCTATAATATACAGAGTATGTGTGTGTGTGTGTCAGTTGGGTTTAGATTGGATGTTTGAGAGGAATAATTGTTATCCTCCCCGCCTAGGTTCAATTCCCACATCGACATGTTGAGCACTTAACAAGTATATTATTGTAATGGATTCTAACCCTATTGCCACATGAGTAAATTTAAAGTGTGTATTTACAATGTTCATCATATAATTCTCGTAGGAGATCAAATGCAATTTTATATTATACATTTCGTGATGTAATTTATCATCTTTGTGTTAGAAATTTCCACATCTTCATTAGTAAATTTCCTTCGACATTTACTCTAACTAATTTTTTAAATATTATTTCTCCTATTTATCATCATTATTTCTCATATATTATTCTTTTACCATAACTTTTATTTTGTCTCTTTGTTCATATTATATTTTTTCTTAACTAATTCTTTAATTACTATTTCTCCCACTTATTATATTTTTTTCACCTTAACTGCTATATTAACTCCTCATTATTATCACCTTAACATTTATTACTATTTTTTATTATTATTGATCTTATCTATAATAAATTTTTATTTACATTTTTTCTCAATGACTATATTTTTCCATTTATTTCCCTTTCTCCTTCCCTCAAACAACCACCATCCTCTCTTAGTATTTGAAGGCAAACCTCACACACTCTTTTTCAACTATTAGATATTTTTATGTCCATGATGAGTGGAGTGTCCACTTGAAATGTTGGACGTTTTGAAACTTGACACACAATTCAATCTAGAAAATTTCTAGCATTATGACTTACCGTAAAAACTTGCATTATCAAATTTATCATCTTTGTTATGTAAAGCTTGAGATGGAGCACTCAAATCATTTTAATTTTGTTATTTTTTTTAAATTTATAAATTAAAATGGGTTGAAATTCATCAATATGAGTTGATTTAGAAACTTTATAAGTTACTACAAAATAAGTTACACCTATAGACAAATTGAGTGCCATTTATCTCACAATTCTTTGTTATTTGCACAACTTTTAGAAAAGAAAGAAAAGTTGTAATGGCAATTTGAGTGCACATAATTTTCCTTGTAAAGGACCTGAAAATCACTACACATCACGTTTATGTCCAAAGGCCAAGAACTATAGCAATGAGCTCTTCATTCATGAGCTATTAGTTTTGATTATTGATTTTGAATTCTTTTCTCATTTTCTAGGTCAAACATAAACAAATTTCAATAATAATTTTATTGCATTTAAAATAAATAAATAAAAACTTTGTTTTTCTTCTATGCTATTTTATTTCAAATTTAAAGTCTTGTTGTTGGGGTGAAAACGATATTCTTACTAATGTCACTATTAGTAAATCAATGCCAATGAGCATTCATGTACTTTGATGACTTTAAATCATTTTGATGGCTTTAAATAACTCCGGAAGTAGACTTTATGGCAACACCACTTTATCCTTGTTATCCTTCTTTACACTTTATGGCAACACCACTTTATCCTTCTCTACCTAGCAAATGACCATTTCAACACACCACCTGGCTACTCTTATGAACTGTGCCGATAGTTTGTACTATAACAATTTCCCTACAAAACACTATGAAACTAAAGTTGAAAGAAAGAAGATAATCGTTGTCCACAAAACCAAGTATGAAACCTACGATTTTAAATTTTATTACTAAATCTCCAAGCATTTCTTTGATATAATTGATTTATTATGCATAGTTAAATAAAGTTGATAAAATTTATCTCATAAAATATTTTTAATCGCTACAAACCCTTTCCTTGTATTTAATAACATTAATGTTAAGGGTGGAATTTTCACCTTTGCAAATCCTCCATGCGCTTTTGGCTGACACATTCAGAACAAACTAGTGCCGATGATATGATGCCTAGAACAAGTACAAAAAATCCACAAAACAATAACAACACTTGATTTTATCCACCATCCCATTTACAAGCTATCAGATTTTTTGAAAACCAAACACTTGCTAGAAAATCATATATTTTCCTCTTGTTAATCTTTTTATTTTGGTTTGTTTTCGTTGAACCTTTAAAATTTGTTTTTGTTTTTCATTAACTACTATGAATTTTATTAAAAAAATAATAATAGAGCTTCATAACCACTAAACATTATGTGATGTCTAAAAACCTGCGATTTAAATTCAGTCAATTACACTAAGAAATTAGAAGTGCAAATTCCATGCATTGTTATTGAAGGGTGCATTTAGATAACAAATAAGATTTGTTATATTTATTTTTATTTTAATAAATTCTGAAAATATAAAAGTATTTAGATATCATTTTGGTTTCTTAGTTTGTTGAATAATTATTTCATTTAATTCATAAAAGTACCTAGCTAGCTATTGTTGGACAAAATTTCATGAACACGATTTGGAGACTGGAAGCACAATGCTCACCTCTGATATTACTACCAATATTAGTGCTCGCCTCTAATATTACTACCAATATTACTATTAGAGGTTAGCTTTTCAAGTTCCTTTATTTTTGCTAGAGCCATTTTGTGTGAAACCCAATCTTTATTAATGGACTCGATCCACAAATATTCAATACAAAAGAAAAAATTCAATGCAAATGAAAAAGAAGTGGGGTTGTTTAGATTACACATCTATGGTAAAGTGGTAGTTTCCATGAAATAAATTAGCACAACCACTTCACTCACCTCCAATGAACGTACATAGGGATTGGAAACTCTAGGATGTTTCTCTCCTCTTTAAGTGTCATGTTGTAATATTAGAAAACCATTATGTAGAGGCGATAGTTGCACAATGCAGTATAGAGGCGATAGGGATTAGAAACTCTAGGATGTTTCTCTCCTCTCCTCTTGGTGCGGGATAGGGTGGACCCAGTGGATCCCGTGGAGGTGATAAATCTCATGCAGAGAGTAGCAATACCCGTATTCCAGCATAGAGTATCCTATAGATAGGAAGTAGAAAAGTACCTAGACTGCTATTGCCACCATTCCTTGAGGAGCATCCTATAGGAGCACATGGGCAACGGAGTCCGGTTGACGAGGTCAACACCTACTTCAAGGAGTATCAGGCGCTAGAGGAGGAGGTCTAGGTAGTCATGTATTACAACGACTACTACAACCTTAAGATGAGGAACAAACATGGGACATGCTAGAGTTAGCAAAATTTTGATCTTCTATGCAAATTGGGGAAGTTGACTATCTCATCTTTTGACGGATCTAACAAGTGCACAACCCGAGCATGGGTACATAAGTTGGACACTTACTTCCAGCTTAATCTGATGAGAGAGGTTGATGCAATTAAATTTTCCGCCTTATACTTGGATGGAGAAGCTCATGAGTGGTGGTACCATGGGCTAGTGACATTCAGACATTCCAACATTTACATCATACGAGGATTTCACCCAGAGGTTAATGGATAGGTTCTATAAGAAGGATCCTGAGATCCACTTCAGGGAGTTGGCACAGTTGAGGCAGACAGGTACACCAGAGGAATACACCACAAAATTTCAGAAGATGGCACTCATGGTGAGTGATATTTCGGAGCAGAGGTTAGTGATGTTATTGATGGAGGGCTTAACCGAACCATTGAGAGGATGGGTGAAGGCTCTTAGGCCAACCACATTACATGATGCTATTATGAGGACCAAGGACATGGATGGTACAATTCCCAAGAAGATGCAAGTGAAACCATTTATTCCACAGAAGGGTTAGGTGAGGAAGCCTCCCCAGAAGCCATGAACACGAAAGGACGAGATGGAGAAGGAGAATCGGAGAGAGATGAGAAGAAACAATCTTTGCTACCGCTGCAAAGAGACTTGGGAATCAGGTCATCGTTGTATGGGGAAGGGGGAAGTATATTACATAGAGGTGTTTTCTGACGAGGAGGATGATGGTGAGGACGAGACAACTCATATACAGGATAGTGGACAAAGAAGTGGCAAGGTAGAGACACCTCATATTGAGATTGAAAAAGAGAATTCGTTGCAAGAAGGGGTCAAGAGAGTGACCATTGCCACACTTTTAGAAGTTCTTGAGTATTACACCTTCAAGATCAAAGGTATTTTGCAGGGACAAAGAGTTGTCACTCTGATCGATGGTGGGGCTACCCATAATTTCATCGACGCAACACTGGTTGCTAGGAAACACATTCCCACAGAGGAATTTGAGGGATTCAACGTGGCGATAGCAGATGGGTACAACATGTCTTGTATTTAGAGGATCAAAGGGTTGGATGTGACATTGGGAAACTATACGTTGACCAATGACTTTTATGTGGTAGATTTAGCGGACACTAGTGTGGTGTTGGAAGTGCAGTGGTTATATTCCCTTGGATATTTCAAAATGAATTATAATATCATGAGGATGGAGTTCATGAACACAAGGGGTCAATGAGTTGTTTTCATAGGTATGTCGTCAGGAGCACCCATGGTCGTGTCCAACAAACACATGGAGGCCATATTTAGACATGGTGATGTGGCATGTGAAGCAGAGTGTTTGATCAAAACATAGAAGCCATCATAGGATCACCAACATTATCATGTGGACATACATGAGCTACTTGCGAAGCACGACAAAGTGTTTGGGCCTCTACCCATAGGGAGACCACCTGACATAGCATTTGAGTATGTCATTGAGTTAGAGGAGGGGGGAAATCCCGTAATCACTAAACCATATAAGCATTCAAAGAAGTTTAAGGATGAGATTGAGAAGGTCATACATGAGTTGTTGTAGATGGGGCACATTAGGCCTAGCTCTAGTGCCTTCACTTCTTTAGTGGTACTAGTGAAGAAGAAGGATGGAACGATGCAATTGTGCATCAACTACAAGGCATTAAATGAGTTGATAAATGAGTTGCATGAGGCAGTGTACTTCTCGAAGATTGATCTTCGATCAGGGTACCACCAGATCCGGGTCAAAGAGGAGGACATCTACAAAACAACTTTCAAATGTCACTATGGGCATTATGAGTTTCTATTCATTCCTTGCAGGTTGACTAATGCACCAAATACCTTTTAGTGATGTATGAACCATATCTTCAACAAGCAGTTGAGGAAGTTCTTACTAGTGTTCTTCGACGATAAACTGATTTACAATAGGACTTCGTAGGATCATCTGAGGCATGTTTATGAGATTCTCAGCATCATGGGGGAGCAGTCACTGTTTTCCAAGGAGGAAAAATGTGATTTTGGGTTGACAAAGATTTTCTGTCCAGGGTATGTAATTGGAGTTAAAGAGGTACATGTTCATGAGGAAAATATCTAGATGATTTTGGATTGGCCCACACCTAGGTCGCTTATAGATTTGCAGGGGTTTTTCAGAATATGCAACTATTGAAGGCACTTCGTGAAAGGATTTTCACAACTTGGTGTACCATTGAAGGATCTCACCAAAAAGGGAGCATTAAGATGGTCAGAGGAGGCGCAAACAACATTTGATAGGATGAAGAAGGTGATGAGCACTTACCTAGTGTTATCACTTCTATACTTCTCTCATCCATTTGTGTTGGAGTGTGATGCATCCAGAGAGGGGATAGGAGTAGTGTTGATGCAAAATCCGCATCCCATAGCCTTTGAGAGAAGGAAGCTGAGGGATCCAGAAAGGCTCTAGTCCATCTATGATAAGGAGATGTTGGCCATCATGCATGCATTGGCCAAATTCAGACAATACCTGGTGGGAGGATGCTTTGTGGTAAGAACTGACCACAATAGCCTGAGGTATTTCTTGGAGCAGAGAGACTTGAGCGAGAGGTAATAAAAATGGGTGAGCAAGTTGCATGTATATGACTTTTACATTGAGTATGTAAAGGGAAAGAAAAATGTAATTGTTGACGCCCTTTCCAAGAGACCTGCATCTTTTTCCATGACAGAGATCTCAATGGACTGGAAGTCCATTCTCTTGGTGAAATACTACAAGAAATACTATAGGAAGCGATTATTAATTGGAGACTAAGCTCGCTTAGATCAATCTCTTCACAATATTCAAATTATATCTGATCTAGGAAATCTTCAAATTATATCCGATTGAGGTTATCTTCCTCCATATTCTAATCTCTGAAGAYTRGGACAAAATATTTTGGATCCATTKTCTTGAGATGCTTGGCATTGTCTTCTGGATTTTTAGATGGGTYGAATCCATCCTTGGGGGCCTGTCCTGAGTGAGGTTCTTGATGGGGAATGTCCTCTTGGACTTCTTCGATGTGAGAAGGGGTTTCAAAAGAATTAATCGTTTTGATATTCATTCTAGGATGTGTAGGATTGGGGTTTAATCAAGGGATTATTTTGGAAAAGACTTGTTCAAATTCATCAACATCCTTATGAGGGGTGGTATTAAGGGATTGCAGTTCAATGTTCAAAGGAAAGTCACTAAAGAGGTAACAATGTTCATGGCACCTTCTACAATGGAAGGGTATGTGCTTGTAATCAAGGGTTTGTACCCATGCATTATCATGGTAAATGAGACATATTGAATCTAGTAGATCCTTGTACAGGTTCATGTAGACTCAAATTCAAGTGTAGGAAGTGCAACAGACTTGTTTTGTTAATTCATATACTTTCACAAAATTTCCAAGAGTATTACAAATTCCCTCTAGAATTGATGGGTCCCAAAACTCCCAAGGGAGAGAGTAGAGACGGATCTAGATGGGGGGGCAATAGTGAATTCCTCTTTTTCCAGGATGAATCTTTTTGTCGAGGTTCTGAAGTGAAACCTAGTATAATTAAAGAAATAAGGGCCATTTTCAAAGTCTCTATCATGATATTCCAGGCTGGAGAAGATGGTCATGAAGAACTCTTTGGAGCCATGCTTGAGATCGATCTATCATTTTGGCTTCTAGTTTGCCTTGATCCATAATTTGAGGAATTTCTTAGTAGTCCATGCAACACCATGCTCTCATCTTATACCTTTGCGTATCCATGAAACCATCTGCATCCATCCCAAAACCACCATGCACCCATGCTCCCATCGACTCCTTTTCCAACTCCCGTCGATTCTCCGGTGGCTCACTCAACCAAACGGTGTAACACTTGAACACCCTGAGAACTCATTTTCGAAGACCGGCTTCTGTATATGTGCATATACAGAAGTTGACCACTTCCGTATATGCGAATATACGAAAGCCAACCATTTCCGTATATGTGCATATACAAAAGCGGTCAACTTCCATATATGCGCATATACGAAAATGGTCGGCTTTCGTATATGTGCATATACATAAATGGTCGGCTTCTGTATATGTGCATATACGGAAATGGTCGGCTTCCTTATATGTGCAGTATATGCACATATACAGAAGTTGACCACTTYYGTATATGCRCATATACGGAAGTGGTCAACTTACAAAAGTTGACCACTTYCGTATATGCACATATAYGGAAGCTGAMCACTTTTGTATATGCGCATATACAGAAATGGTCATATATGGAAGCTGACCTCTTCCGTATATGCACATATACGAAAGYYGACCAYWTCCGTATATGCGCATATACGGAWRTGGTCRRCTTTCGTATATGTGCATATACGGAAGAGGTCAGCTTCCATATATGACCATTTCTGTATATGCGCATATACAAAAGTGKTCAGCTTCCRTATATGTGCATATACGRAAGTGGTCAACTTTTGTAAGTTGACCACTTCCGTATATGYGCATATACRRAAGTGGTCAACTTCTGTATATGTGCATATACTGCACATATAAGGAAGCCGACCATTTCCGTATATGCACATATACAGAAGCCGACCATTTATGTATATGCACATATACGAAAGCCGACCATTTTCGTATATGCGCATATATGGAAGTTGACCACTTCCGTATATGCGAATATACGAAAGCCAACCATTTCCGTATATGTGCATATACAAAAGCGGTCAACTTCCATATATGCGCATATACGAAAATGGTCGGCTTTCGTATATGTGCATATACATAAATGGTCGGCTTCTGTATATGTGCATATACGGAAATGGTCGGCTTCCTTATATGTGCAGTATATGCACATATACAGAAGTTGACCACTTCTGTATATGCACATATACAGAAGTTGACCACTTTCGTATATGCACATATACGGAAGCTGACCACTTTTGTATATGCGCATATACAGAAATGGTCATATATGGAAGCTGACCTCTTCCGTATATGCACATATACGAAAGCCGACCATTTCCGTATATGCGCATATACGGATGTGGTCAACTTTCGTATATGCACATATACAGAAGTTGAGCACTTCTATATATGCACATATACAGAAGCTGACCACTTTCGTATATGTGCATATACGAAAGCCAACCACTTATGTATAAGCACATATACGAAAATGGTCGGTTTTCGTATATGCACATATATGGAAGCTGACCGCTTCTGTATATGTGCATATTTAGAAGCTGGCCACTTCCGTATATGCACATATACGGAAGTGGTAAGATTCTGTATATGCACATATACAGAAGTGGTCAGCTTATGTATATGTGCATATACAGAAGTGGTCAACTTATGTATATGTGCATATACAGAAGTGGTCAACTTCCATATACGTGCATATATGACACATATATGAAAGTTGAGTGGTCAACTTCCATATATGTGCATTTATGACACATATATGAAAGTTGACCACTTTCGCATATACGCATATACGAAAGTGGCCAACCTCTGTATATGTGCATACAACACATATACATAAGTTGACCAATTCCGTATATGCGTATATACARAAGCCGACCATTTCTGTAGATGCGCATATACAGAAGCGGTAGACTTCCATATATGCGCATATACAAAAACGGTCGGCTTCCGTATATGCACATATACGGAAATGGTCRRCTTCCGTAGATTCGCATATACAKAAGCCAACCATTTTTGTATATGCGYATATACGGAAGCCGTCACGCTTCCATATATGCACATATAAGGAAATGGTCGGTTTCCATAGATGCACATATATGGAAGCCAACCATTTTCGTATATGCGCATATACGAAAGTCGACCATTTCTGTATATGCGCATATACGAAAGCCGACCATTTTCGTATATGCGCATATACCGATGTGGTCAACTTCCATATATGTGCATTACAGAAGTTGACCACTTCCATATATGCACATATACAGAAGCTGACCACTTCAGTATATGCGTATATACGAAATCCGACCACTTCTATATAAGCACATATACGAAAATGATCGACTTCCATATACAGACATATATGGAAGTATACCACTTCTGTATATGTGCATATACAGAAGTGGTCAACTTCCGTATATGTGCATATCCGACACATATACGAAAGTTGACCACTTACGTATATGCGCATATATGGAGGTGGTCAACTTCCGTATATGTTCATATACGACACATATATAGAAGTTGACYACTTTTGTATATGYGCATATACAGAAGCCGACCATTGYTGTATGCGCGCATATACGGAAGCGGTCGGCTTCCATATATGTGCATATACAGAAATGGTCGGATTTTGTATATGTGCATATACAGAAGCAGTCACACTTCCATATATGAGCATATACGGAAATGGTTGGCTTCTGTAGATGCGCATATATGGAAGTTGACCATTTCTGTATATGGTCATATACGAAAACCAACCATTTTCGTATATGTGCATATACGAAAGCTGACCATTTCCGTATATGCGCATATAAAGAAGATAACCGCTTCTTTATAAACCAACCATTTTCGTATATGCGCATATGCGAAAGATGAACATTTCCGTATATGCGCATATAGTTGGTGTTGACCTCTTTCGCTTTTTGTATCCTCCTAGATCATGGGTCTCCTCCCAAAGATGATCTACAAAAGGTTAGGAATAGAATGCAACAACATATGCAATCTATACTAATCACTTTAAAAGTTTAGACATAGATATAAATGAACAAATTAACCAAAGCATGTAAACATAGGGTTTTGGGACAAGGATGAACTCTTTTATTCAATTTTAATATAAAAAGGATTACAACCCCCTATATTGGGTCTAAGGTAAAGGCAAAGAACTAACTCCCTTAAAATATTGTTCTACCCTTAAGATACCCCAAAACCAACTAAACTAAGTGATGAGAAAGAAAGGAAAGAGGGTTAGTGAATGCACCTTTAGTCATTGCGGTTGGTGTTGACCTCTTTCTCTTATTATCGCCTCCTAGATCATGGGTCTCCTCCCAAATATGGCCTACAAAAGGTTAGGAATGCAATGCAACAACATATGAAATATCTATTGATCACTTAAAATTTTAGACGTAGATTAATACAAGCAGATATAAATGCCAAACTCTCCAGCTGAAGAATGCCATGCTCCAATAGAAGGCTAAAACCCTCAATAACTCAGCCCTGCTGCCAAAATTGTCCA
>JASDQU010379042.1:0-11264 GCA_032191745.1 Picea mariana | reverse complement strand
CTCTAACAAGAGATGTGACGGTTGCACTCATTCGCAAGAAAATTATTACAATGAGGCTTTGAAGGAATTTTTAAAATTAAAAGGAATGCCAAAAACCCTAGACATCCAAAAACCTAACCCTATGAGATGAAGCGCCAAAAGTCATGTGAGCCCTGTTTGGGTAAGCTAGTACATCAATTTCCAGAGGTCGTAACATTTGCATACGATCTCCATTTTAGGTGTATGATAGCCCATTGGAAAGGTATCGTTGAAGATATTTATTTTGGGGGAAATTATGAAACAAATTCCATATTTATCCTCGTTTCCCCAAAATGACATTGTTTAGGGCCTCAAAACGGCTCCGGAAGTGAAAAACTGCTAAAAATAGTAAATTACCAAAATTGCCAGAAAACAATTTTGAGCCAGTTAGAAAAGGTGGATGGCCACTGATATCCACTTGGATCAATCCTCCATGCTTAGGAATCTATTTTCTCCACTTCATTGAGTTCCCCCATCAAATGAGGAAATTTATGTTGAATTTGGCCCTGGGTGAGCCACTTGCCTTGGTGCAGGAGCTGCCCTACTTTGACGACTCGATTATGTTGGATCCTTTGTTGTCAATTGCCCTTGATATGTGTGTCCACAATATGATCACTGGATTCATGTTGGATTCATTCGGGGTTGATCTATGTTGGTGTCATTGGTTCTGCAACTTCTGAGGTGTCCAATAATGGTGGGAAATAAGGGCGAAGGAGATCCACGTTGAACACTGGGTGTAGGCCAAGGAAAGGAGGAATTTTGAGCTCAAAAGAATTATCCCCCATGACCTTGGTGATGGTGTACGACCCATAATAGAGTGGGAAAAGCCTCCGATGGGGTCCTGCAAGGTGTTCTTTTTGCAAGTGCAACCAAACTTTCTCACCCACCTAAAACATATGTGGTACCCGATGTTGATCATGGCGCTTCTTGTACTTATCATTCGATTTATGTAGGATATCTTGAACCTATTGGCAGATGTGTTGGATCTTCTCGATGAACCGGGTGTCTTTGTTAGCTTCAATTGGAGCAAGAGATGAGTCATTCAAGGTGACTGCAAGGGGAAGTGCAACATCTATGGGACCCAATGGTTGGAATCCCAACCCCACCTGAAAGGGGTTGTGGCTAGTTGAGCTATGTAGGGATCAGTTGTAGCTATGTTGGACATAGGGAAGGATTTCATACCATGTGCAAGGGTGATTGGAATTATACATGCAAAGGATATGCACATTCATTCGATTTACGACATCAGTTTGGCCATCTGTATGGGGGTGGAAGGTTGTGGATTTGGTGAGCTTGGAGTCCAATAGTGACCAGAGGCTCGACCAGAATGTGCTCAAAATAAATTGTCTCGATCTAAGAAAATGTTTTGTGGGATTCCAAAATGTACAGAGACTCATTCAAATAAGAGCTTGAAAGTGGCCTCTGCTTTGATGCTCTTCTTGCAGGCAACCAAAATCGCCATCTTATAAAATCGATCAACAACAACAAAAACACAGTCATTTCCCTGCTTGGTGGATGGGAGGCCCAACATGTAGTCCATTGAGATGGATTCCCATGGCCTATTAGGAATAGGAAGAGGGGTGTATAAGCCCTATTTCTTAGTGGTAGGTTTGGAAATAACACATGCAGTGTAGTACTTGATATACTTGTTGACCTCCTGTCAAAGTTTCAGCTAGTAGAAATGTTTCTGTAGAATTGCCACTATCTTTTTCATGTCAAAGTTTCCTTCCACCCAACTATAGTGGGCTTCCCAGATCATCTTCGCTCGCTCTCTTGATGGAACACATATATGTCCCAAATGACACAAAAATCCATCCTATAGATGGAAATTATCGACAACTATGTTTTCACCCAACATTTGGTAGGTGGTGGCGAAGTCTGGGTCTGTTTCATAGAATTTGGGCCATCCAAAGGTCTCATGGCCACAAGATTTTAGCACCGTGGTGAGTTCCACGATTGGTGATCTACTGAGGCAATCAGCGACAAAATTTGTGCTTCATGTTTTATACTTGATGTTGACGTGGAATTTCTGCATGTATGTGGACCACTTTTGATGGTGGTCATTCTCCAATTCTACTTGTGTCTACATGAACTGCAGTGGCTTATGATCAGTGTGGATGATTGTCTCCTTCCCAAAAATGTAATGTCTCCACTGCCAACAAGCTTGCACAATGGAGTACATTTATTTTTCGTAAGTAGGGTACTTACGAACAACATCTGATAGTTTCTCACTATGGTGGTCGTTTTGAGTGAGAACGGTACCCACAACATAGTCTGAAGCATTTTTCTTGATCTCAAAGGGTTGTTGCAGGTCTAGTAGCAAAAGTACTAGGGTTGAGCACAAGAGTTGCTTCAAATCATTGAACTCTTGTTGTTGGGACCACCCCCATACAAATTTCTCCTTACCACCACCCCTCGCTATTTGGCTCAGAGCCCATGCAATATGGGAGAATCATAACATGAACCTGCGATAAAAATTGGCAAGGCCCAAAAAGATTCAAATCTTAGTGAGTGTGGTTGGGGCTGGCCAATCACGGATGACTTAGATCTTGGTTGGATCCACATGTATGCCATGTTGATCAATGATGTAGCCTAGGTAACAGAACTTGTCTATGCCGAAGGAGCATTTTTCCAAGTTGGCGTATATCTTGTGCTACCACAGGGTGTGTAAAACCTAATGAATATGCTGCAAGTATTCGGCCCAAGTCTTGTTATAAATGAGAATGTCATCCAGATACACCACTATGAAAGTATTGGTGAATGGTAGCAGGATATCGTCCATCATCCTCATGAAAGTGGCTGGATAATTTGTCAAACCAAAGGGCATGACCAACCATTCAAAAATGCCTTCATTTGACTTGAAGGAAGTCTTCCATACATCTATCTATTCTATCAGGACCTGGTGGTAGCTATACTTCAGATCAATCTTACTGAAGTATTTTTCCCCCTTGAGTTGATCAAGGAGGTCATCGATTCAAAGAATTGCATACCAGTTTCTTACTGTGATTTTGTTCAAAGCTTTCTAATCAATGCAGATTCATCAGGTTCCATCTTTCTTCTGTACCATCATGATTGGGCTCCCACAAGGAAATGAGATGGGACATATGTTCCCCTTGTGGAGAAGTTCTTGGATCTATCGCTTGATCTCCCCATTCTCTAAAAGAGAGAGGTGATATCCTAGCCCATTGGGCAGCGATGCACCAGGGGTGAGATCGATGGGGTGCTTGACCTAGCAGTGCAGAGGTACCCCAGTAGGTGAGGCTAAGATATTTGGGTATTCTTCCACAACCTTATCTACTTGTTGTTTCTGTGTTGAGAGATCGACCACATAGACCCTAGATGTGGCTATGATCTTTTTCTTATTCTGAGAGAAAATCATGAATAAGACAAACTTCCCCATCTGATAGATGACCTTCCTACATTGCTTAGTAGAGATCAAGGAAATATCACTAGGTGGGACTTCCTCAGGTATCCTGTACGATTTCCTGTTCAAGGTAATAATAACACTACAAGGCCTAGACTCATATACAACATGACGTTTCCATAAATAAGGTTGGCCCAAAATAACAACAAAAACTTTGAGACGAGAAACATCACACAATACCTCATCTTTGAAGGTCTTGATGTCATATGACAGTCGACACGGTTGGCTGACGAGTAGATTTCTTCCTTGGCAGAGCCATCTAATGGTGTAGGGTTGTGGGTGTGGCACTCTCGGCAGGGCCAGCCACTTGACAACTTTTGCTGAAATTAGGATCTTCTGGCTATTTCTATCAATGATGAAGTGCAACAGGCTGCCTTTTAACCACATATATGAATGGAAGAGGCACTCTCCTTCTTCTGGCTCATCTGGTTCACCAGGATAGAGATTGATGGTAGCAACGATGGCACTGGGTTCCATGTCAATGATTTTTCTTCCTCTTTCTAGTTCTAGCTTAGAGTCAAACCCACATCTGATTCAGAGGATTTGACTTTGACCACCAGCGACTGCTTTGAGCGGCAGTCAGCAGTGTTATGCCAAGGGATCTTATGGAAGTCACACCACTTCCTGGTATCTTTATTTGTCTTTCCAGTGTCCTTCACTTCTTGCGGCTTGGACTGGTTGTCCTAATACTATCCATCTTTTCTCTGTCCTTTATTTTTTGGGTTGGGGCCACCATTTCCTGGTTTTTGTTGTGAGGGGTTCCTAGGCCCAAATTGTCGTGCCTTTTTTTTTAGTTTCTTCTCTATTTTCATGGCATATCGATATGTCATCCCCAAGGATGAGATGTCTAGAAATTCCATTTCAGTATGGATGTATCTATGCAGAGCACCGTGATACTTGAGAACCATATGTCACTCTGAATATTTGATACCTATCTTGGTGCACAAGATATGAAAGATATTTGTGAAATCTGGTACTACTTGGTCTCTTTCTTGCCATAGTGTGGTCCATTTGGTATACAAGTCGTCATAACTTCCGACAGGGTGGTATTGTTCCTTAAAAGCATCCCTGAAGGATTCCCAGGTGGTCATGACTATAAATAATGAGCGTTCCTCTGTTTCCTTTTTCTCACAGAAAGTTTCCCACCAATATTTGACATGGGGAACAACTTTGAGGAGTGCAAAAGTAATCTTTTCTCTATTCAAAAAGTTATGGANCCTTCTAGTAGATTCAACCACTTGTCTATGGAATATGCGTCTATCTGACCTTCAAATATAGGAATATTGAAGTTTATTTTTACCTTGAAGGGGACGGCACCTCCGCTCGAAGAAGATGTGTCGCTTGTTGGTATCCACTGAAGGATTTGCGCAAAACTATCCATCATCTCGTTCCTCTATTGCATGAGGGATTCCTCAATCAAAAGTTTGAAAGGATCTCCTATCCTGTCATCTTTCTTTTCTCCTTCCATGATAGGTCGCTTGGGTGTGTGAGAGATTTTATCCTCAAGAGAAACAAGCTTGAGACCCAATTCTTTGTACTCTGACGTTGTTGGGGACATGCATTAAAACAATAAGGAGTAGACCACATTGATACCATTGATCCAGATTTAATGAGTAGAAATAAATAACTACATATTATTAACAGGTTCTTAATCAAAAAATACCAGAGATATAGTAAAACTGGTTTTCTATTCAATAAGCAAATAAGTTGAAATTGTAAAATGCAGCGGAAACAAGCTTGCTGGAATGGTGGAATCTTATCTCCAAGAAGAGAAGTCACGACTGAACTCATTCATAAGAAGATGACTAAATTGAGGCTCTTAAGGCATTTTTACAATAAACAGGATGCCAAAAACCCTATACATCCAAAAACCTAACCCTAGGAGATGAAGAGCCCAAAGTCATGTGGGCCCCGTTTGGGTAAGTTAGTACATCAACTTCCTCGGGTCGTAACTTTTGCATACAATCTATGTTTTAGGTGTATGATAGCATGTTGGAAAGGTATCATTGAGGAGATTAATTTTGGGGGAAATATTAAAGGAAATTCCACATTTCTCCCCATTTTCCCCAAAAACATCGTTTAGGGCCTCAAAACGGCTCCAGAAGTGAAAAAATGCTACAAAGAGTAAATTACCAAAATTGCCAAAAAAATGTTTTGAGCCAGTTGGAAAAGGTGGGTGGCCACCGATATCCACGTGGATCAACTTGATACATATTTTTCAGGTTGCTCGAGAGATATTGACAAAGGATATAGAGAGTTGGATCATGAAGGAATGTGATTCAATATATTGAATAGGTGGAGAAGGACTTCCATTTAGAGATTAGATCAAGGAAAAGAGAGAATAGAGGTTGTTGCAAGTGGGTTTCAGTCAAGAGAACCCACAGGAAAGTGTTGTGTCATATGCATCTTTTCGTACATGATGTATGTACATGTACGTGTGCACCAATGGAGACAACCACATATATGTGGGAACATAGTAGGGACAAGTGTGTACATCTAGAAAAGAATGTAGTTATGGGAAGTACAACAAACCAGACTTTGTTAGGTTTATTTGTAGTTGTGTTTCTCTCAATGGGTCATTATCCTTGTAACGAGAGCCTTGATTTTAGCATAATAAAATCATTCTCAGCTCAGATAATGTCTCTGACACTTCACCCCAGAGTGTCGACTCGGTCCCTAGTTGGTCGTTTGTTTCAGATATTCTGCAATCTGAGTTGGTAAATTATTCAGACTCCGACGACAACGAAAGGGATGACCTGAACACTAAATACAAGATAGTTGTCTAATCTGAAATGCACACGGTAGCAACCAGACCATGGTTTCTCCCATATTATGATATGATCCCATGGGTGTTGGATCACATAGACCTACCCACCAGAACTATCATGAACAACCATCGGGTCACGGTCGAGACTTTTAGGCCGGAGCATATCCAAACCATGTATAAGCTATCGACGACATATGAAGACACATATGGTGCTGAATTCCTGAAGGAATTCAAAGAGAAGGAGTGCACACAATATGATAAAACCATGCCCGGTTTTATAAAGGATTGGTTTTCGCGCTCCGCAAAATTCATAGCAAATGACCAGGGCATTTATTCAACCGCTTCGTTGGAGCCACAGTATAAGTACATGGCCATGATGATGTGTCGATTATTTTGGAGAGAGAACACATCGCATTTCTACATTGCGTGGGTGCCTCTCATGTTTCGGGTCATAGAAGGTTGCTCATTTAATTGGGAAAAGATACTCTCAAACAGTTTGGCCAACCGGGTAACGGAGTATCGGGAGCAGAAGGCAAGTGGGAGACCGTCCTCATTTTTCATGTTTGCATATATTATGGACGCGGTATGTTCCATGACACCATTCCCTTTGATGTGTTAGGCTTGGAATCTAGCCCAAGAAAAACTCATACATGAGTATCACAACAAACTATGGGAGAATAAAGCAGACAATTTCATTTACGAAATTTTCAACTGGGTGATGGTGCCCCTGCACATCGCCATTTTTGGTCACCCGCCACCTCGTATCTCGGATAGCATTGCTGCAAATCTGAGTGGTATAGTGGACTGGTATGTGGAGGCAGAGTTCTCCTACTTCAGAGTGTTCGGGGCTGTTGTTCCCCCGCTTGCACTACCATTGTTCATCCCCAACAAGATGGATTGTCACGAGATCGCTCGACAAACAGTGATTGGAGGGGTAAGTTAAGAACTCAAAGCATATTCAAAGAAGGTGTGGCAGTTTTTTTCCGTTCGGCTAAATTCTTATTCTTTATTGGATTTCAGGCATGCCAAAACTAAGGCTTCAGCCCTGGAAGACTTGAATTTGGTCTCCATTGAGTGTAAAAAACATGATCCTCAAAAAATCGTGAGCAACCATTTAGCTAATTGTGGGCTAAAGAGGTTTGAACATGATTTTTCACCCTCGGACGACATTTTTCGAGGGGCGAGGTATTATGAAGAAGTGTTGGCTCGGATCCGATCCTTAGCACCTGAAGACACAACCTTTGTATTGAAATTCCAAGAACAAAGATGAAGTTGTCTCCTCGCTGTGTTGCGAGGAGGGAGTCCGGGCATTTTTGAGATGAATCCAAAGGATATTGAAGGCCCTAAAGATGCAGCTCTTGACTCAGCAAAACACCAGGGTGAGGAGGAGAAAACAAAGAAGCCTGAAGCACAAGCACAAACTTCAGATCCGCCAAAGAGAAAGAATTTGGAAGCCAAGACAAAGACCCCGGAACCGCCAAAGAAGCAGAACCTAGCTGACACCCCAGGAAAATCAGTGAAACGAATCGGGGAACCTATCACTTTTGTCACTCCCTTACAGTTGACGCAGGGGAATATCGAAGAAGGGTGGATATTCAATGAGGATATGAGGTCTATAAGAGCAGAAGAACTTCCTCTGAACGAGTTCTTCTTTGATAAAACGAGAAAAGCAGTAGTAAAAAGGGAATTCTACCGGGAGGGAGAATCGACTACGAAAAAGTTCAAGGTCATGACTGATGGAAAAAATAAAAAGAATGAACAATTCACCACTGAGACCGCAGGTACACTAGGAGTGTATGCATCGGTGAATCAGTTTTCGGTCGGATTGCTAAAAAACCATCTCAAAAGGAAAAATCATCTGATCAAGACTCTTGAAGCCAGAGTAGCTTCAGCCATAGAAAATGCTAAAGGCCAAGTGAGAGGGGAGATAGAATTGGCCCAACTAGCGGATAAAAATGAAATAGAACTGTTCAAAACCAAGCTGGAGAAAGCACATCTAGTGGTCCGAGACGGTCGTATATAGGCGGGTCAACAGAGGACTATGATTGTAGAGCTGCAGGCTTAGGTGGAGATCGTTGAAAGAAGGATGATCAACGTTGAGGGGTTTAAATCCTGAGCGATCAAGATTCAGAACAAGATTTGTTCTGCACAACAGAGTTTGCTCGCCAAAGTGGGAGCAATCTGAGAGGATTGTCTATTGATGCATCGGGTTTCTGAGAACCTGACTGTCAGAGAGAGGGATACAGAAGTGGCTCGGGTCACCTTCCAGGAGGCAGTAATAGCCACGAACAACAGAGTTTCGGTAGGTTCTCCCAGACTCTCCATCCCAAAACAAAGTAGAGGTAACATTCTGTTGAAGGATTGGGAGCATAACATTGCCCTGGGCAAGGAACAAGCCCAAAAGGTAACCAATTCATTAGAAGAAGCCTTCAATTCTATAGATGGCAAGTTGTTGGGTATGGATAGTGGAGGCGACGCCGAAACATTGATACAAATGAATGTGGAATAGGTCTCGCTTGATATGAAAGAAAAATATGAGAGAGATTCGGCCGATATCTCTCAGATAGATAGGGTGGACATGGCCTAAGTTGATAAGCACTTGATCCATCCCAACACGCAACTAAGTGCCCTCGACATCATCGATGCACAAATGGGAGACAAGCTGCAGCAGTTAGCCTGAGAATGTTACTTTGCCGAGGCCAGCTGTCAAGTGGAACCTTCACGGCTCATATCTCAGCTTGTGGAAAGATGTATCACCTGCACCGAGTCCGCGTGAAGACGAGCACCTGGAACTAAATGAAGACAAAATAGGGGAGATGGAGAGATTTCTCTCTCCTCTGTCATAACTGAAATATTTGCGACTATTGAGATTCTACCGACTTGGAAAAAATTGTATAAATATACCCCAGAGAGAAATAAATAGGGCTGGACCTTTTTGAGATTTTGTAATAGAGTTTTTGCATTGAGATTTAATACAAGCAGATCCGAGATTTATTACAAGTTTTCTTTCTTGTGCCTCATTTTTCATTTTCAATTCATATTCGTAATTGACGTGCTTCGTTATACTTTAGTACTACCACTACTATAACAAAGAAATTTGGGTTTTCTGTAATTGTTTATTGCCTTTCCTCTGCACCAGCTATCAGCTATGTAAGACCAATTTGCAGTTTCGGAATTCTACATGCATTTTTTTCTACATTGGTTATTTTCTTAAATATTTTCTTGTTTCGTTTACTTCGTGAGATTTTCCCCTGGTAGGAACCTGACACTGTAAATGGCTTAATGTTTTTCTCCCATCTCACCCCTTTTATTAAAATATGATACAGTTACAGGAACGAGCCTTAGATTTTCATACATCGTTAATACTGCAACCGTGAATTCTCTTTTATAAAACTAAACTGAGACAACACTCAATCTTTCTTAACAGTTCTCTTACCTGTACTGTTCCCCCATGACAATTCCTACACCAACTCAACCTAACGTTGAACCCGGATTATTGAACCAAACGCACATTGCCTTAAACCTCTTCAACACTATCCTTAAAACAACCACTAACCAGGTCGAGCTTGAACAATCATGGGCAGCCATTGAACGAGACATAACTATTCAGGAGCAATTCGAAGCCAGACAACCTCAACGAAGAAATCTCCCTTAGACTCTTTCTCCGAAGGTTGACATTCTCCCTTATCCTTATCTTGACTACTTTCTGATGCATTGACACTGTGCTTTTGAGGCTTAAGTATAGACTCAGGAACAACATCTTTCTGGCGTCGTTGCTGGGGACCGAAGTTATGAAATCTTTTTCCCTGGGAAAACGACAACTTGTTTTTCTTTGAAATTGTTGCCCTTTGATGGTGAACAAAGAGTACACACCTGTTAAGGCTTTTTATCTTTCACTTGGTAACTCCATGAAAAAATAAACTAGCATTCACTCGAAGGAATACCAGACAAAACCCGGATGGTGAGCAGATTACGCCCGTTATCGATACCGAAAAAATTCAGAAGGTGAGAGGCTCTTTCAAGCCTACCACTGCTGTTTACCAACTTGCAATCCCATCAACAAAGGCTGAGAGTCCTTCCGAACCTTCGACCTTGTTCAGTCCTTGCTTTGACCCTAAACATTTAACTCCAATCTACTCCGAAATTAAGAGTGAGATTCATCCAGTAGTCCCTTTAGTACAGAGGGGAGAGGGCCCTTTTGAAGGTTCGTCAATTTTTAAAAGACCATATTATCTTTAGTTGAATTTATCGACTTCTCCAAATCTTGAAGAGTGTGTTACACGCTCGTTTCCCACACCCGTCGGTTTTCCCGATTCCGTCTCTTGTAAGTCCAAGGAACCAACTCCTCGTGTTCCTTATCCTTCCTCATCAGAGTCTCCTCTTAGCAAAGAAAATAAAAATCCCCTTTTATTTTTTGAAAACCCCCTTTATAACTTTCCATAAACAACGATGGAAACCGCCAGAGGAGGAGGTGGAGGGTTTATAGGAGGAGGAGGAGGTTTCGAAGGAGGAGGAGGAGGTGTCCCTCTAGGAGGAGGTGGAGGAGGAGTCCCTCTAGGAGGAGGTGGAGGTCAAGGGCCTCCCCCCCTCCTAGAGTTTTTGCGAAAGTCACAGCCTGATACACCCCTTTGGTGTTGCCCGTCCCCTTACATGATTTTCTAGAAAACTACATAAAGAATTTACCAAAATTCACTGGGTAGGGAGATCTGACCGCTGCTGAACATATTAACTTCTTTGACCAATTCGCAGATATCTTCGGTATCGAGCACAAGGATGTATATTCGAGACTCCTCGTCCAAAATTTTGAGAGTCAGGTCCGAACTTGGTTTCGGAGCTTACCCGCAGCTTCTATCCCTTCATATGATGCTTTGGAAGATGCTTTCCTCAGACAATGGGGCGAGCGAAAAGATCATCTCTATTATCTAACCGAGTTTGGGTCTTTAAAGAAAAAGAACTCAGAATCAGTCATGGAATTCATTCTGAGATTTAACAAATTGTACAATAAAATCCCAGCTGAAGTCAAACCATCTCAATCTACAACCAAAGTGACTTTTG